>JAPYXV010001428.1:0-14123 GCA_028533065.1 Trachops cirrhosus | reverse complement strand
TGTATTTGTTTGTCATTTTGCTTCTGTCATTTTGCTTACTTCCTAGAAAGTAAGCTCCAAGTAAGCAGAGCTCTGACTGTTTGCGGCTGTATCCCCAGTGCCTGGAAGAGCGCTGGGAGTTCAGCAGGCAGAAAGTACTTACTGAGTAAATGAGTGACGGTGAGTGTGTGCACAGTGAGTGCGTGTGTACACGTATACCCTATATATCTCAAACCGTATGAGAGTGTCCATATATGCCACTTTTTCCAGTTGTGTGGATGTGTACTAGACAGTAGGGGACCTCAATAACCATTTAATTCAACTTTTTTTTTTTACAGATGTGGTCCTTGAGACTGTGCAAGGGCAGATGACTTGTTCCAAGAATAGCTAGTGATGGAAACATGTGTGTGTGTGTGTGTTAATAAGCAGAATGTTTTCCAAAGCAAAACACTCAGATAATACCCGTCAGCAATGCATGGGATATTTATTGGTCCTTCCCGTGTGTTACGGTTTTTGTCTTCATCTCTGAGCAGGCTAGGAGAAATGCCTTCAGAGAGACTTCATTCCCTTTGGGTAGGATAACGCGTTTCAGAGCGCCCTTAGAGAAGGCTTGTAGCTGCTCCTGTACCACTGTCGACGCAGGGTCCTTCCACACGGGCGGCATCGGGGCCAGGAAGCACCTCAAGCTTACTGCTTTGGGCCTCTGGCAACGGGACTTGCAGCTGGGTGCCTTCAGAAGTCAGCTATGAAGTCTGGACTTAACCACAGGTCTTCAGTTAAGAGCTGAGCGTGACTGAAGCCACATGGCTTTTTGATGCAGAAGTCTGAGCTCTGCAAATTTGTCACTCCTTATTGTGCCAAGACCCCTTCCCAGGGGTCCTGCCCTGAGGGGAGAAGATCTCAGTGGCCTTACCTATGAAAAACTGTGAAGAAGAAATGTTGATTTCTTTGGGGTGTCCACCGTATAGTGAAGTTGACTACTTTCATGTGATGTTTTCCAAAGTATATTTGATGTGAATTTATTGCTTAATAAAACTGACTAGAAGGAAGGGCCAGTGGGGAGACGTTTGGATTGATTTTCCAACACATCCGGATTTGAGAACGATTTGAGAAGAGAACTCTCATGCCAAAGGTGAACATAAAGTCGGGGTCCTTTTCAGCCAAGCTTGCACTGCTTCTATGTGAATCGTTTCTCTGAATTTTCTGAGAATGCATTTGGCTTCACACAAAAAACTCTTTGCCTTTGGAGTGAAATTCAGCTACAGACTCGCATGCTCCAACTTGGGTACTTGTGTTAAGAATTTTCCTTAAGAATGGGCACAGTCTTTTAAATGACAGGCTCAATTGTTGGCATATAGTTTGCATAATTTCTCCCCAAATGTTGTACCATGGGGCTTTTCCAGGTTACATTGGGACAAGTAACCTTTCAGGATGTCGGCACTGAAAACCCGGGGCTCTCTCTGCCGGTGTGTGAAAGGCTTGCTGGACTCATCCTGTGCTCACGGTTGTGGTGAGAGTTAGTTTTTCATACGACTTGCTCAGTAGCCACGTCTATGCTCGTATCCCTGGCTGCAGGGTTGCACCCTCATCAGGACCTGGGAACCTGTGTATGGGATCGCTTCCTTAGCAGGCCCTCCTTTCCTGTGATGGGCTCTATAATATATTCCCTACAGAGGCTGGACTGCTTCCCAGCCTGGAAATATGCCCAGAACAGGTGATCTGTGTTCTCACGCTACAGTTCAAACTTGTGATGGTGTTTCTGGATCGTGACTGCCTAGGTTCAAACACTGGCTCTGTCACCTGTCAGACCTGGGGCAAGTTATATATCCTCTCCTTGCCTTAGTTTTCTCATCTGTAAGATGGGAATAACAGCAATGATAATGTTGACCTCTCAGGGTTTTTGTGGGGATTAAGTGAGCTAGTATAGGTGAACTGTTCTGTTTATAGCTCAACATATAGCACACACTCACCGTGCACATAAGTCATTATTGTGATAATATCCACACTTGCCTACCTATAACCAGCTTCCCCTGATCATCAGTGATTCTCTCCATTGCATCTGCTTCTCCAAGAAAATGGCAGGTCTGTTCGAATCACCGACGGGGCCGGATTGTGCCATTATATAGTATTCTTCTGTACCTGCCTTCTTCCGCTCAGGACATGGGCATGAGATTCATCCATGTGGTTGTGTGTACTAGCAATTCATTCCTTTTCATACTGTGTGGTACTCCACAGTTTGTCCATTCTCATGCAGTTGGACCTTTGGGTTATTTTCAGATTTTGGCTGCTATGCATAAAGCTGCCGACAACATTCTGTGTGTGTCCTTCCTAGGACATGCTTGTGTGTTTCTCTTGAGTAAACACCTGGGAGTGAAACTGCCATAGGTGCGATTGGACACTTTGACAGCTTTCCAAAGTAGGTGAACCACACTTTTGACAATTATGAGAGTTCCAGTTGCTCCGTGCCTTTCCTAACACGTGCTGTCAGCCTTTTAAATTTTAGCCATTCTCATGGGTGAGTAGCGATATCTCATTGGGGTTGTCGTTTGCATTTTCCTGATGAGTAATCATATTACATGTTTTTTCACACATTTACTAGTAGCAAACTAGATGTGGTCTTTTGTTAAATGCCTGTTCAAATCATTTGCCCATTAAGAACTTAGCTTGTTTATTTTTCTGGTATTGCTTTGACGGCAAGTCGTTTGTCAGATGGACATACTAAGACTCTCTTCTCGTAGGCTGTGACTTGCTTATTCACTTTCTGAGTGGTGTATTTAACTTAAGAAAGTCCAGTTTATTCATTTCCTTTACTTAGTGCATTTTGCACCCTAAGAGATCTTTGCCCTCCTCAATGTCACAAAGATACTCTCTTTGTGGTTCTTACGGAATTTTTATTGTTTTACTTTCATATTCAGGTCTATGATCTGCCTCTGGGTATCATTCTGAGTCTCACTCCTTTGTATGAGAAAATCTGAACTCCATGCTTGAGTGCTTGTCCAACTTCAATCCCTACTTCTTCCGAAACTATCTTTCCACCCGTTGACACTGAATAGCGCTGAATAACTTGTTCGCAGAGAGCATCATGTTCTCTTAGGACCCCAAGCCTTCGCTTGTCCCTCTGCCTGGGACACCTCCCGTTTCTTTGCATAATTTCTGACAAGTTGTTGTCTGACAAATTGCTACTGATTTTTAAGGTTGTATCAACAGAGTTACCTCCCTGATAGATGTGCTTCTGAATGTTTGAGGCCAGCTTAGGCTTCCCTTTCATAATGACCTCAGCACATACTGTATACGGTCTCTGGACGACACCAGTATATTAATCAGTTTCTGGTTCTACTATACTCCTGGAGAGGATTACACTTCCCTGTCCCTCTAAAATTGTGTATAGCCAGGTGGCCCTCTCTGGCCAACAGCATTGGATGGAGTTGTTGTGTTGCAGTATACTTAAAAGCTGGAGTAAAACTCTCTATCTCCTCTTCCCTTTTCCAAGACATCTGGCTACATTCCATATACAGGTGTCTCAGCCTGTGACTCTGAATGAGGATGAAATGGAGCAGAGCCCCCACATGCTCTTGATGGACATATAATATGAGCAAAAAATAAACCTTTATTTAAGCCTTTAAGCCACTGAGATGCTAGGATGGTGTGTTATTGCAGCATAACCTAACCCATCCTGACCAGTACACTTTCATCACAGCCATTATCCTATCTATCTCTTAACAATATCAGTTTACCATTTCTTTGAAGTCAAGAACAATAGCATGACATTATTTTTATAGAGCAGGCACTTAAAACATAGGTCGGCTAGTGCTAGAGTAGCAAACAGTATTTTTGAGCACCTACAATGTACCTGGCACTGTGCTAAGGATTTCACCCATGTTGTCTCTCTTAACCTTTGCAGCAACCTCATGTGGTGGATATGACTGTTCCCGTTTTACTGAAAGGGACAGAGGCTTAGGTGACTATCGCAACGTCACCCAGCTGGTAACAGGCAGACCAACAATCAAACCCAAGTAGATCTGATTCCGAAACCCACGCTCATCCCATTGCTTTTGACCTTAGGAGTGACAGATGAAGGATGCTGTGCCTTCTGGGAGATTCCTGTCAAAGCAGACTTTCCTGTCATGAGCCCTGCAGTGGACAAGCATTGAACAAATGCAAGAGTCAAGTAAGTAAATAAACAAAATAGGAAACATGGCTTTAACATCTAATGGGAAATGAGAAATTCTTCAGAACACTTCCTAATTCTCGGAGAAAGGCCAATCTACATGCTATGCATTCACCAAAAATTTTATCCACAGTCCAGAATGAAATCTAACCCAGATCATTGCTTGCTTGGCCCAGTTCTGGTTGGCATGGTTGGCTTCTGGACGTTTCCTTGGTGGCCTCTGTGAACAGGCAGTAAAGGTCAATGACAAGACCCAGCCTCCAGCCCGGGCATGGCATTTGCACAGGCATGACGCACACGTTGCGTCAGCTAGATGCCATGCAGGGCTTCAGGGGGGAGCATCAGGGTTGGTCAGGGGCAGAAGCAGCAAGGGGAGGGCATGGGCAGGAGCCTCTGCTGTGGCTCCTGAGGGAAAGGCAAGGTGGATGGGTATACGGATTGCTATTTCAGGACTGGCTGTGTTGGCTCATCTTGGCAGGCCTCTGGGCTATTAGGATGTTCTGTAGTGCCCAGTGCCTGGCTCCATTGGCTTGGTGTGCGTGTGAGTTAGATAGAGTTAGAGGAAGTTGGAGACAGGGCTCTGGATTTGCGGGTTTCCATATGAAAGGCACATTCCCAGTCTAGTGGGTTGCTCTCTCTAGGATCTAATGAACCCTAGAAGGTACAGTCTCTTCCCTGCTGGCGGGGCCTCAAGATGTCAAAGCATCACATGATATAGGTAATAAAAACTATGATGTGTACAAAAAGCCACCTGACCTTACCTCGGTAGGTACTGGACTAGAAAATGCAGAGAACGCTGTCCTATACGCCACGCCTTTAGCTACCCTTCCCAGCAGCACTGCAGAGGGTGCTGTTATCCCCATTTTACAGAAGAAACCGCTTGTCCCAGGCCATCAACTGGCACCTGATGGATTGGGGACTTAATCTCATATTCTGCCACTGTGCCCTGGGGGGTTATTGAACCTCACAGAGGAGCCACTTTTGCTCTCTCTGTGCCTGAGGCAGCACTGAGGTCCTGAAGGGGCTCGGGAATGTGAATGGTGGTAATTGGGCCTCAGGGTTTAGCACAAGGCTAAGCAAAGTGAAGGAAGTTCTTGTCTGGACTAGTGCTCACAGCCCCTGCACTTCTGGCATTTGGTATTCAGCTCCGGTGTCTGCGGGAAGGGTTGACTTTTTCCCCTTTCAATCTGGGATTCCATCAAAACCCAGGGTTTCTGTAGCATCACATGCTGTGGCTGCTGGAGGCTGCCAGGAGGGCAGCAGACAGGGCTGGACGGGGGGCCAGGCTGTGCCCACTGAGGTGCGCTCATAGCCGGACACTCAACCAAACCCAGTGGAGAGGGGCCCAGGGCAGGGAGTGGGCTCCCTTGAGAGATGTCCGGCTCCAGAGGCAGTGAGTGTAGATCAGCTCTCTGGGTTTCCTCCCTTCCCCACACTTCCCAGCTCCAGCTGTGTGTTGGTGACACACTGGTGACTTAAAACTTTGGCATTAGTTTGTTTTAGAATGTCATGTGAAAGCACAATTGTTAAAAACACCATTTTTGCTTAAGTGACTTCCAAGAGGACCCTTTGAAATTCTGACTAGGATGCCTTTGGGTGCAGTGCGAGGGCCAGCCGAGGGAGGTGGCTCCTCGGGAGCTAGATCGGGCATGCCGCCTGGAGCAGCGTGGCGAGAGCTGAGACTGGTGATACTCATCCAGGAGAGAGCAAGGGGGCTGGAGACTTCCTTGGATGGGGAGAGGGGCTTCTACGCAGCCAGAGAAAGAGGTGGGGATCGATACGCTTATCCTGGCTCGTTTCCCAGGATTGTTCCAGTAATCTAAGCAGGCACTTGGTCTCTTTTAACCCAGTTCCCACCTGTATTTCTCCCCACGGTTAGCAGACAGGATGAAACAGATTTACATCACTGTACAAAAGATTTTACTGAGATGCAAGGGAACAGTCTCATCTATAAGACTGATTAAAAGACTAGGAGAGGGTAAAAAAAAAAAACCCCTCCATCCATGAGGACTTAAAAACCTTTAAACATAGTTTTGCTAATTAAAAGAACATGCACAAATTCCTATTTTTAAAATGTAAGAAAATATCAACTCTTTTTTCACTGCCTGGAAACAGTCCTTCATCATTCTGAAGTATTGCTTAGACCCATTAAAAGTTGCACATGTGAATATTTTGTTTCATAAAATTGAGATTATTCTGTATTACAGAATTCTTTTATCATGAGAATTCTCTCTTGTCATTAACTGCATTTATTTATTTATTTTTTGCTTTAAGAAGCACGTGGACACTTAAAGTATTCGGGCAGGCAGCCCTGGTCCAGGGCAGTATGCAGGGATGAGTCAGGGTGTTAGCTAGGAGGAAATGATCCTCCTTCTCGTAAGTAGGCACTCTCTGTTAAATCTGTCTGTGTAAAGTTGTGTTTTCGAGATCAAGTTCTAGTATTGGCTTTGGAAGGTCATCCGTGAGTGTGGGCAGTGTAGGAAGGGTGAGAAACAGGGACGTGAAAGGAGAAGGAAGGTGTGCGTGCACCTGATGGAGACGCACGAGGACCTGGGCTGGCGATCCGACCCAGACGTGCTGGACCACCCGCTGGGCTCGAGGCATACCTGCCCGCTCTGCGGTGAGCTGAGAGAAGGGTGGCAGTGGTCAGTGCTGGGCGCCAGACACCGCCGGATCTCTGGGCACATGCTAGGCCAGGACTTCCCTGCTCCCCTGTGGTTCCTGTGGCCACGTGACATGCTGTGGCCAACAAAATATGAATGCAGGGATGCGCACCACCTTCAGGTGGAGGCTTACGGGCCAGTCCGCAGTTCTCACGTTCCTTCTGCCTCAGTGACTGGCAAGGCTCCGAAGGATGGCAGGCCCATCTGGGTCCCAGAGCAAGAATGGCACAGACCGGAGCCCACAACTGACCTGTAATGGACACTCTCCCTTTGATGATGGAGGAAGCAGAGCACGTGCGTGGGCCCTTGCAGGGGGGCTGACACGAGGCGGGTGGGTGCTCTGGGTGATGGTGTCTCCGCCAGTGCTCCCAGATAGTCACTTAGAACAGAAGGTGAAAGAGACCGAGCCTCAGAATAGGCAGGGCCCTTGTTCCCAGCTGAAGCTGTCAGAGCACAGAGGACTGGAGTGCAGCGGAAGTCTTACAGGAGCCGCAGAAGTGACGGCCACACTGATGACCTGCAGGTGCTGGGGTAGGACCCGCAAGCAGTACAGCTGCATCAGGGAAGAAATCCCAGGCTGGGGCCAGGAGGGTGAGCGAGGGACCCACCTGTGGTGCCAGCTGGGCTCTGATGCCCAATCGTCTGGTCAGACACGAGTCCAGATGTTGCTGGGAAGATTTTCTGTAGATCAGGGGACTGGTGCCAGGCCGTGGCCTGTTAGGAACCAGGCTACACGGCACAAAGCGAGTGGCGGGTGAGCGAGCGAAACTTCATCTGTATTTACAGCTGCTCCTCATTGCTCGCATCACCGCCTGAGCTCCGCCTCCTGTCAGATCCGCGGTGGCCTTCCATCATAGGAGCATGACCCCTACTGCGAACCGTGCATGCGAGGAATCTAGGTTGTGCATGGTCCTTATGAGCATCTAGTGCCGGATGATCTGAGGCGGGGCTGAGGCGGTGATGCTGGTGCTGGGGAGCGGCTGCGAGTACAGATTATCATTAACAGTGAGGTTTGACGGCACAGAGACCATAATAAATCAACTGCTTGCAGACTCATATCAAAACCCTGTCAGTGAGTGGCAAGTGACAATTAAGCTGCATCTGGTGGCAGGCTTTATAGTGGCAAGTGAGTTGATGTACTTCAATTGCACAGCTGCATCTGGTGGCAGGCTTTAAGTCAGAATCTGACACTCGTTTTAGTCCTCGTGTGGCCTGCCCATTATTTTGTTTACCATTTCCATCTGTGCCTCCTTCCCGCACTGCGCACTTGTCTCAGTCACAGTTTTGGTGAGCCCACGTGCTAACCCTAGCATGTGGTGAGTTGTGTAATTATTTCATTATATGTTACAATGTAATAACAATAGAACTAAAGTGCACAATAAATGTAATGCACTTCAATCATCCCGAAACCATCCCCCTGTCCTGGTCCGTGGAAAAATTGTCTTCCACAAAACCAGTCCCTGGTGCCACAGAGGATGGGGACCACTGCTGTAGATGTGATTAACAACTGGAACTAATTTGCTTTCAGTAAAGGAGATTTGTGGTGAAAGTGTGGGTGGGCCTTATCTAAGCAGTGGAAGGCCTGCCTCAAGATTGCAAAGTTAACTCCTGCTGAGGAGCCTGGTGCTGTGCCTGACACATCCAGCCTTGTTAGTCCTCACAGTTGTGTGAGCCGATTCCTTAATAGGAATGTCTCTATATGTATTTATATGTTTAATAACTATATATCTATACCATCTGTTATCATCTATCTTTATTCCTTCTGTTGAGAAAACTCTTTACTAAAAATTTTGTATTGGGGGGTGGAAATGGGAGGGAGGTGGGGAGGGCTGGTGGGTGGGCTGGGATGGGGTTAAAAGACAGAAAACTGTACTTGAACAACAATGAAAATAAAAATAAAAATTAAAAAAAAATTTAAGTTGGCAAAAGTTATAAAAAAATTTTTTTTTGTATTAAAAACAATCAAATGAGTAGCTTTAACAGGCCCAGGAGACCTACTCTCTGGCTACTTACCAAATGATAAGTCCCGTTCCAAAGGCAGAGCCACTCAGTATTACAAAACTTTATTTTTCCACGGTTCTCATTCCCCTCAAATCGTTCATCAGACTTATTAACCCAAAGGCAAGTTGCTCTTCAGAGATTTCCCCCTCAGTCATTTAAAAGGTCTTTCCCCAACCAAAGCTGTGCAGAAAGGAGGTATCAGCTTGAGCTCACATTCCTGCAGTCACGTTCCCGGGGGACAGACCAAAGCGCAGAAACCTTGATCTTCGTGGTCGTTCTCCTTGGGAACCAAGGGAAGCCAGCTCTGCAAACCTGTATCAACAGAAGATAAAGTTGTGAAGTGGGCCTATTCTGTACTTGGCTCCTCTTTGGGGGAGCCTCTCTTTTCCCCACCCCCTTACCCAAGCCGCTTTGTGCCCTTAACTTGCCTGTAATCAGTCCCTCTCTGCCCACTGATGTCCAGACAATGCCTGCTTGAGCCTGGACATTTCCTCGCTGAACCGTCCCCCTTTCCTCGACTGTGGTCCCGGTGCCGTTGGTTCCTGTCCACAAGGAGTGAAGGTGCCCTTGCTAATGTGCTAGCTTGTTTCCACCTAACCCAAGGGGCTACCTCGCCCTGCTCAAAAGCCTTTTGTTTTGACCACCTGATGGGGATCTAGGATTGGAGCTGTCACTTCTCAAATTCCAGTCTTCCAGGGGTGTGCAGGAGATAGTCACACAGGCTCATGAGAACTGGTCATTAAATATTCAGGAATTTTCCAAGCCGATTGCTACAATGTATGTGGAAATTGGCCATAGTGGGAGTATTTGTCCCATTGGAAACTGGCAGACACCACAGCCCAGAGCTTTTTTGTCTTCTTTGGAAAGCTGCCTTCCCTGCATGTCACTGCATAGGTCCCCCCACTTGCTCTACAGTGCGTCAGTGCAATGTCACAAACGTCTCACCAGCCCCACAGTGCGGGGTGTGAGTGGGAAGCTGCAGTAGGGGACCGTCTTGCCTCCCCTACAGACAAGGTCCTTTTGTCATTTCTCCCTTTGCTCTTTACAGCTTATGATCCTTCTGATGACCTTAGTTTATGATTACGATCCACCGGTATTTCTTGTTTGAATGACCCCTTAATTGTTCTCTTTATTTTGATTCTCCTTGGGGGAAGGGCGATGTGTTTTATGACAGGAGAACTATGTCAGGAGCAACATACCACAGTGAAATGAGCATGTGCTGGGAACCAAGGAGCCCCGTGGACGGCAGGTGTGGGTTTGTTCAATGTTAACCGGGGCCGGAGGAAGCAGCCGAGAGGTCTAGACGAGTCTGGGACACTTGTCTACTGAGCACCCCAAGAGTGCCTCAGAGGCTGAGAGAGGCCCTTGCCACCTCTGTTTTTTTTGATATCCAATGCGTGTTCATTTATTTTACACTTACAAAAAAAATTACCCACCCTCTGCCCCCTCCCTCCCCAAACAGTCTCTTTTTACACACATTTAAAAATTAAAACCAAATGAAGATAGACAAGTTAATTTCAGTACAATTATTTTTCAATGTAGCTGTCATAATTAGAGTTTAAATTTTTTCCTACAAGTAACCAATGTCCAAGTGACTTATAGGGAAATCCTGATTATTGGCCAAAAGGAAAATTCCATACTACAAGTTAGCAAATTCTAGTACAAACATAGACTGTGTATTGGAATACCCTTTCCTTTTACACAGGTCTTGTGTCCCATGGACAAATGCCTTGTATGTAGACAGAGCCCTTTAAAAGGTTAAATTCTGGGGGAGAGATTCTCCTTTTTTGGAGCCCACCAGGGTTGGAACATAGAAACAGTGACTTTTTGTGGTATGTTTGCCTGCTGCCTCTTTCCCGGACCATACCCCACATCTGCAATCCCAACCCCTGGTACAGTGCCGGGGTTTCCAGGCATCCAGGGGCGTCTCTGTAAACGATGGCTTCAAGCAAGGTACCAGTAAGCAGGAAGGGCAAGAGGCGTCAGGGGCTGAAGTCAGTAAGATCTACCTTTTCTAGCCAGTGGTTGCTGGACTTCAAACATAGGATTGTCAGACTTTTTGTTTCATTAAGTAATGCCACTAAAAACAGGTCAACTGCTACTCTCTCCTGGGATTGAGATTTTATGAAGAAGAAAAATATTTTGATGTGGGAAATTGGAAGGAATGATGAATAGTCTGTTCTTACTAAGAAAGGGGATTCTATTAGGAATATATTTTGGTGGATATATTGATATATATCTGTATGATGGATATATACATCCTTGCCATACATCCTTGCTGAATGTTGAAGAATCCGAGTCCTGGGGAGTTCATCAAGAGTCAGAAGGAAGTCTTTAGATAAGCCCTACTACTTATTAGCCAAGAGAAAAGTAGGTAATAATTTATAGGTACCACTTGGGCTACAGTCTGGGTCTTTATTCCATTTTCTGTAAATGTGAGAGTTTCATAAAGAGCCTGCTAATGTCTATGAAAGTGATGCAGACAGAATTCCAGAGATTTGGCTCAGTTTTAGGAATACAGGTGAACACGGAGATCAGCTGTTCGTTTTACTGAAGAGGAACTGTTCCTCTTTACTGTTCCTACGTTGACAACAAAGCTTGGGTGTTTTGGTCTGGAACCTTTACCTCTGAAACATTACCCACAGACTTTTGTTGAGTTACCCACTCTGTGCAAAGATAAGTGGCAGACTCTGCAGGTGACACACAAAAGTCAAAGGTGCTCTCCTTCCAACCCCCTTGGCTGTTGAAGCTTTTAGTCAAGTGGAAGAACAAGGATGGATAGCTATTATTTTAAAATTCAGAACAAACCAAAACCCTCCTTCTGCACATTAGTATATAAAATGGAAAGTTAAGAGTCAAAACAAGAAGATCTATAAACACTCACAGGAAGTAGAATCTCTGTCTGAAATGTTGAGGGAAGGCTTTAAGGAGGAGGTGAGAATCTGCCTGGGCCTGGAATGTTGCAAAGAATTCTGAAGGTAGTTGAAGCATCCTGGGTAGGGACTGTGTGAGGGGTTGGGGGATGGAGCACAAAGTGGGCTTGGGGGATAGAGGTTAAAATCGCTGGGCCTGGCAAAGGCTTAGGGAGCAGTGGCAGAATCAGCTGCATGGCCACCCAAGGGCTGTTGATAGAGAGAGTAGAATGCTGGGCAAAGGGGAATGGGCTGTTTCTCCAAAAGTGAAAACCAGCAAATGTTGCTTCTTTACTTTTTTAAAAAAAAAATGGCAATACAATAAATGGAAGGGATTTCGCTTTGTACAGAACCAGATCCCAGTGAGCCAGTTCCCATTTCCTTCAGCTGGAGGATGATGTGTGTGGACCAGCAGACCCAGCCACTGAGAACAGGCTGGATTAGCTTGAATTCTTTGGACACGGAGTTTACATGTGCTGAGTTTGGGGCCTCGGAGTAGTTTCCTTTAGAGAGAGAGGATCACTTTGAGCCTCCGCCACTTACTTGTTTATAAAAATCCCGGAGAATTACTTTCCAGACCATGGATGGGGGAAGCCAGTAGGTTTAGCAGTGATCCTATAAACAAATGAAGACACATTCTTTGTTCAACAGGAGGGGACTGAGTGAGACTTTTGAGACTTGAGGAAACTGCTGGTTTCTGGCTGAGGCAGAAACAGTTTGTATCTTCCTACGCTCACTTCCCCTCCCAAGGAGAATATTCCCTGTACTGGCCACACTTAAGGTCTTCTAATTTCAAATTCAGTGTGAATGTCTAGACATCGACACAGTGGGGTTGTATGGTTCTCTTGGGAGTTCAGCTTCCCTCCAGCGAAGTACAAAAGGGAAAAGATAAGAAGGAATGACAGCTTCATTTCTCCAGAGCACGCATCGCGATGGCAGATTGGAATTGCACTTCAAAGAAATCTTTGTGATATTGAACCTTAAGTTTCTCATTAATATGATCAGTTTGAGGAACTATAGACCATCAGGGCTCATATATATTTTTTTAAAGATTTTATTTATTTATTTTTAGAGAGAGGGGAAGGGAGGGAGAAAGAGAGAGAGAAACATTAATGTGTGGTTGCCTCTCACGTGGCCCCCACTGGGGACCTAGCCCCCAACCCAGGCATGTGCCCTGACTGGGAATCGAACTGGCAACCCTTTTGTTCACAGCCCATGCTCAACCCACTGAGCTACACCACCCAGGGGAGAGCTCATATATTTTAAAAATTATTATTTCCTTCCATTAGTCTTTAGAGCAACAACTGGCATGTTTTACTTGAGAATTAGAATCAGGAGAAGCAGAGAGCAAGGCCCAAAGTGGGGTTTCACCCCAAAGTGAGGTGACAATTCAGTGACTAATCCTTTATTAAAATAATCATGTTGAGGCCTTAGCCAGAGGTCAGATCTCCCAGAGGTCAGTTGTAGTATTATGGGCTAAGTGGCCACAGGCAGATTTGACTTTGTGTACAGATGGACAGAAGATGGTGCCGTGTGGGCAGCTCTACCTGGTGCCTGAACTTCACCATGTCCACAAGATAGGGGTTTAAACGGCTGTGTTTGAACTGGAAGCCTTGACACATGGTAGACCAAACAGACAGCAGGGTGGAGGGTGGAGGAGGAAGACCCTGAGGGTAGCAGGGCTGAAGGGCCCGAGCACCCCTCACCTGAGCCTGGAGGCACTCGAGGAACGAACAAGCTCAGAGAAGAGAGCTGCGGGCCTCCAGGCACCATTGTGAGGGTCAGAAAATGCCTGTAGTCTACAGCCCTCCCCTGTTATTGCTCTTTAGTAGTGAGGGAATGGGTTAGCCAGATTTGCTGTTCCTAGGAGCAGTAGGATAGGGTCAGTGGGTTCTGAAGTGGGAGCAAGGAAAGTCTGAGTCACCTTGCTAAAGGACTTCTGGAATGATCCATTTTTTCTGGCAGTAAACATCTAGACTTTTTCCCTGAGATGCCAAGTGTGTGATGTAGTTTTAAGTCCCTTTTTATCAATCCATCTAACAATGTGCCAGGCCGAGAAACGTGACTTTCACAAAACACAGAATTCTAAAACATTAGAGCAAGACAATGCTGAGTGATTATTTTGTCAAGAGGCTTTTGAAGTTTTTCTCTCTTTAAAACAGTTCAATCTTTTCTTCCAAAGAGACCAAGCGAAGAAGTTCAACATAAAATCACTTCAAAATGGAGCAGCTCTGGTTCGCCCCCAGCAGCTCTTGTGAAGCAGCTGGGTAGGGAGGGGAGAAGATTTGCCCAAAGGCATGGAATCTGGGAAGTGATTCAGCAGGACCCAGAATCCCAGTCTCCGAGCTCAACCCAGCGCTCTGCTCACTGCGCCAGCCATGTGGTATCGAATACTGAACC
>JAPYXV010001427.1:0-14124 GCA_028533065.1 Trachops cirrhosus | reverse complement strand
TTTATCATATACTTCCCCCCCCCCGGATATATTGACATGATCGCATATTTTTTCACCTTAATTCATTAGGTGGTGATTTACGTTAAATAACTTTCTGGTGTTGAACTATTCTTTCACCCCTGGAATATTCTGGTTCATCTTACACAACACACAGTATCCATTCCTTTTTTTCCATCTCCACTGTTCCCCCTCTATGTTTTAGTCCTTGCTAACAATAGGCTGCATATTGCCCTTAGTTTAAGTCTTCCAAAGACTGTTTTTTTAAAATCATGTTCTGCTTTAAAACCCTTATAGGTTCCCATTATCTAGAGAATAAAGTCAAATGCCTTTACCTGACCCCCAAACAGCTTTCAAATAATTTACATCATTTTTTTAATCCTCACCTGAGGACATGCTTATTGATCTTAGAGGAGGAGGAGGGAGAAAGAGAGGGAGAGAAACATAGATGTGAGGGGAAACATGGATCAGTTCCCTCTCATAAACACCCCAACTGAGGGACCAAACCTGCAACCCTGGCATGTGTCCTGACCGGGCCCGGGACCTTATGGTTTACAGGTTGATGCTCCAAGCCAAGTGAGCCACACTGGCCAGGGCCTCATTTACGTCATTTTAAAGCTCCTTCCTAGCTTGGCTAATTTTACTCATTATCTCCCAAATATGCCTTCCCTATTTCTACATCCATACCTTGCGTCACAGGGAGCACAACATTTTTGATCCAGAGGAAACACTGTATATTTTTAAGTTCAAATCCTTCATTTTTCTAAAAGCAATGAGAAAACCATTGACGAGTTTTAAGCCAAAGAACAGTATCATCCAACCTGAATCCAGATACATAAAATAAGTAGAAGAGTCCAAATGACACTGCTGTCATTACTGGTATGTGCTGGTTTGAGGTCCCACTAGGATAACTGGTTAACTATTTAGAAAAATGTCCATTTATCATCACTGCACAATAAAAAGTAAAATAAATCAAACCATAAAAAAATGGAGAAATTATAAGTGAATATTTATCTGATCTCTAGATGTGGAAAGGTGTTCCATGTATGGTGAGGAGTAAGAGACTTGATCATATAAAAGCTCTGTAAATAAAAAGATCATGAACTAAAAGATGGACAGTAAACTAGGCACAGAGATAATATCCTTATTGCATGAGAAGCTGATGCTCTCTCTGATAATGAACACAGAATGACCCCAGCAGATAAATAACCAGCACAAATTGACCTGTTCACAAAGGGTGAGATAAGAATAATGAAGGATTGAAAACTTGTTCAGTCTCACTAAAAACCAAAGAAAGGTAAATTATAGCAATAATTAAATATCATTTCTTACCTATGAAATTAGCCAACACTTTTTTGAAGTGAGAATATTGGTGAGTTAGAAACTCCTGTTCATTGTTGGTGCTTCTCGCTAAAATGATGTGATAGTGTCATGGGTGTTTGAAACAGTCACTCACAACTGCCTATCATCTTTTGAATGGCATTTTTATTAGGGTTGCCCGATTTAACAAACAAAATACAGGACACCTGGTTGACTCTTTTTTCAATATTTTATTTATTTATTTTTAGAGAGGGAGAGAAACATCAGTGTGTGGTTGCCTCTAACACACCCGCCACTGGGGGTCTTCCTGACTGGGAATTGAACCAGAAACCCTTTGGTTCACAGGCTGGCACTCAATCCACTGAGCCACACCAGCCAGGGCTCTGGTTAACTTTAAATTTCAGATAAACAATAAGGGGTTTTCAAATATAAGCATAACCCACCAATGTTTGGGTTATATTAACAATTTTTTTACCGCTTATCTGAAATTCAAATTTAACCAGGCACCCTGTATTTTATATGGCAATCTTATTTTCTATATTTGTGGAAATTCCAAGTTTATAAGTTCCATCTCAGATTATCAGTGTCCCCTGCAGCTAGGCTGCATGCATGTGACCTTGGCTTTGCTTTCTGGAGACTTAGATTTGGCAGTGAGAATGATAAGTACGCTCTGCATGCAGCATCCAATTTTGCTGACATGGGTGAAGAAATGAGGGGGTGCTGCTTTTTTTGGTAAAAAAAAAAAACCCGGCGAAGTGCAGGGTAGTGGGTTCTTTTAGAGTGAGGTTCAAGGCCACCGTATATGTACAACTCTAGGATATGCCATTTACATAGACTATTATATATTTTTCATCAAGCTTGTTCTGTGACCTGGTTTGGGGCATCATTTCTGGCAGTTTGGCCTCAATTATCCAGTCTTTTCAATGCTTCTGTGGAAGACTCAATATCCTTTAATAAACTCCTTTGCTCCTTAATCTTCCAGTCAGCTTCTGTTGCTCGCAACTAAGAACCCTGATTGATGGACAGTATGTGTCAAGACCCTTAAAGGTGTGCATATACTTTAAGTCTCCATCCTCAGACACTTCCTTAATAATACAGACAAAAATTTGTGCACAAAGGTATTCCTCTAAGTGTTATTTATAAAACTGAAAAATAGGAAATAACCTAAACCTCTAACATTAAGAGAAAGATTGAGTAAATTACAGCACATCTTGACACCAGGAAAATGTACTATCATTAAACAAAATTATAGAGGAATATTTAAGACCATGGTATATTAAAATGATGAAATCAAGGTAAAAATGTGGTGTGATCCCTGCTATGTTTCTTTTTAAAGGCAGGAAGTGGCCCTGGCCCCATAGCTCAATTGTTTAGAGTGTCATCCCTATATGCCAAGGTTGCAGGTTCAATCCCTGGTGAGGGCACATACAAGCATCAACCAATGAATGCATAAATGAGTGAACAACTAATCAATGTTTCTCTCTCTCACACACACACACAAAATCAATAAATAAAAATATTAGAAAGGCAGAAAAAAGGCTGAAAGAAGATATGCCAAAATGGGGTTGCTCTGGGTCATCACCTTATTTTTTTCGGGCATGTTTACCCTTGCCAATTTGTTACACAATGAATACAAATTACTCTTGTGATCACAAAAAGATACCTCTTTTCTAATCTTGTTGGACAATATATACCCAATCAGGCAGACAATTTCCATTGTGCAAACAGACTGGGTGATTTCTCTGGGGGTGGGGATTCGAGGCATGAGATTTTAGAATGATATTCTAAATTAGGCCATGGGGGCAGGACAGCCAAAGAGCTCACTGCTTCCTCCCATATCGCTTAAAACAGAACCCCTTGAAGTAACAGTTCCCTTTGGCTGACTCTGATTGTTTGATTTTCACTTGCTTAGGAGACACTCAACTCCCTTCTTGCATCCCTTTTAAGAATTCCCTCCTGTATGAGGTGGCAAAGTCTAGCCAAGCAGATCTAAACATTATAATCTGGTTAATAGCTTCAGCACAAGGATCAAACAACCTGTTTTTCAAACAAAGATAAGTGAGACCAGGGAAGAGTGCAGTAGGACAGATGGAGAAGGGGGTCATATGTAAAGCAACAAGGAGCATCTTCCTAGAGTGTCCATTTTACTAGATGAGTAATTTTAAACAGTATTTTTATATTATATCCAATTTGGACACATTATGGAATAAAAAGCAAAATTTACATGCATTTTTAAAGTCCAAAGCTTCAATGAAATCATATGCTTACAGCATCCATTCACCTCTGCTTTGGGTATTTCTGTGAAAACATGTGCTGAATATGGAAGGACGTACCTTTGCTTCTCCGTGAGGCAGGCATTTGATTTCTCCCTTTATTTCAACAATTAGGTTCTTCACAGAACATCTAAGTCTGACTGCACAGGGAGCCCTCAGGGGGTTAACTGAGAATAAGGCCCATTTTATTTAATAAACTCAAGATTTATTGAACATGACTAAGTAAATGGGCAGTAATGATTTATTTTTTTCTCCTCGAAACTTGTGAAACGAGTTTTTCTCGTTTGCCTACTTGGTTTATGTCCCAGAGATTTTGTGCAATACTGGATAATGTTATCTCTATTCAGCCTTGCTAGATAAATGCCAGAAATCATGACATCAGAGAGACCTTCTTTTATCAAAGTTTTCCAGATGCATTCTGTGATTGCAGAGTCAGACCTGATTTTCAGCTTATAGATTTCTCCTCTAGAAGCTCTTGAACAAACTTTGTCCTTTAGTAGTATTATTTATAAATCCTAACAGTGACCTCTGTTCTCTGAAGTGATTACAGGAGGCATCTCTGACTGAACTCTGAAATACTCTGAGATTCTAGAAAGAAAGTTGGGTTATATAAAAACTCTAATGGAACACACAGAAATCCAAGAGTTAAAAAAGACTGGAAACTACCCATGTGAAAAAGTTCCCAGTAATTTAGTACCTTTAAGGTGTCTCATAGATGTAAGCAGAGTATGCCTTATGGCCTGGATGTCTTCTGGTCACAAGCATACAAGGTATGCTTTTCCACCTTTCCACCTTTGTTGTCTGAGGAGGAGAGATTTGTGACTCCCAAAGCTTTTACAGAATTGATAGGGACTCTGCTCAAAAATTACAAACTGATTCAGATTCTGGACTTCTGGCCAAGATGAAGGTGTATGTATACATGCCATGCCTCCTTGCACAACCAAAAGAAGGACAACAAATTTAAAAGCAGAAAACCACCACACTGACAGAAAATCAAACCATATGGAAGTCCGACAACCAAGGAGTTAAAGAAGGAATATTTATTCAGACCAGTAGGAGGGGCAGAGATGGGCAGCCAGGTGGAGAGGACTTACAGCAAGGCAATGGCCGGCGGACTGGGTGGTCCCACGTTTCTGTGCAGATAAACTGGGAGGAACAACTGGGGAGCGGGACAGACCGTGCAACCCAGAGTCCCAGTACCGGGAAATAAAGCCTCAAAGCCTCTGACTGAAAACACCTGTGGGGGTTGAGGCAGCAGCAGGAGAAACTCCCAGCCACACAGGAGAGTTCATTGCAGAGACCCACAGGGTCCTGGAACATACACAAACCCACCCACTCCAGAATCAGCACCAGAAGGGCCCCATTTGATTGTGGGTAGCAGGGAAGTGACTGAAAACCAGCAGAGAGCAGAGCAAGTGGCAGTGTTCCCTCTCAGACCCCTCCCCCACATACAGCATCACCCTGTAGCAACTGTGGGTTGCCCCACCCTGGTGAACACCTAAGGCTCCGCCCCTTACTACATAACAGGCACACCAAGACAAAAAAAATGGCCCAAATGAAACCACAGTACAAAGCTCCAGAAAAAAATACAACTAAGCAACAAAGAGAGAGCCAACCTATCAGACACACAGTTCAAAACACTGGTTATCAGGATGCTCCAGGAACTCACTGGGTACTGCAACAGCGTAAAAAAGACCGAGTCAGCAATGAAGGTCACATTATGTGAAATAAAGAAAAATCTACAGGGAACCAACAGTGACGGGAAGGAAACCAGGATTCAAATCAATGGTTTGGAGCAGAAGGAAGAAAGAGACCTTCAACCAAAACAGAATGAAGAAACAAGAATTCAAAAAAAATGGGGACAGGCTTAGAAATATCCAGGACATCTTTAAATGTGCCAACATCTGAATCATAGGAGTACCAGAAGGAGAAGAGGAAGACCAAGAAATTGAAAGCTTATTTGAACAAATAATAAAGGAGAACTTCCCCAATCTGGCAAAGGAAACAGACTTCCAGGAAGTCCAGGAAGCTCAGAGAGTCCCAAAGAAGTTAGACCCAAGGAGGAACACACCAAGGCACATCATAATTACATTACCCAAGATTAAAATTAAGGAAAGACTCTTAAAAGCAGCAAGAGAAAAGGAGACAGTTACTACAAAGGAGTTTCCATCAGACTGTCAGCTGATTTCTCAAAACAGACCTTGCAGGCAAGAAGGGGCTGGAAAGAAGTATTCCAAGTCATGAAAGACAAGGACCTACATCCCAGATTGCTCTATCCAGCAAAGCTTTCATTTAGAATGGAAGGGCAGATAAAGTGCTTCTCAGATAAGGTCAAGTTCAAGGAGTTCATCATCACCAAGCCCTCATTGTATGAAATGTTAAAGAGACTTATCTAAGAAAAAAAAGATAAAAAACATGTGTAGTAAAATGACAGCAAACTCACAATTATTAACAACCACACCTGAAACAAAATCAAGAAGACACTAAGCAAACAACTAGAACAGGAACAGAACCACAGAAATGGAGATCACATGGAGGGTTAGCAACAAGGGAGTGGGAGGAGGAGAGAGGGGGGAAAGATATGAAGAATAAGTAGCATGGATGGTAGATAGAAAATAGACAGGGGAGGGCAAGAATAGTATGGGAAATGTAGAAGCTAAAGAACTTATGGCACATGGACATGAACTAAAGGGGGGGAATGTGGGTGGGAGAGGGTGTTCAGGGTGGAGGGGAATGAAGGGGGATAATAGGACAACTGTAATAGCATAATCAATAAAATATATTTTAAAAAGAGAGAAATTTAAAAAATAAAACAAAAAAACAATAAAGGCAGGAGCACTTAAAAAATTTAATCATCCTGTTGGTATATAGAAGTTTGCATTTTGGTTTAATTTACATATCTCTGATAGCTAATAAAGTTGAGTCCCATTTCAAAGGAAAAAAAGTTACAAACTGATTCAAAAGTCACAGCAAAGGATACCAAAGTATTATTTATACATCATCTTATTTAACCCTCCCAACACTTCTAAGGCACTAGTCTTCATTAAAAACATTACTTACTGAGCACTTACTAGGTGCAAGACAAATTATTCCAGATGCCTGGGAATCTATCATTAATTAAACTAAACAAAGACTTCTGCGCTTGTGGGTAGTGGGGAAAGAAAAGAAATAGTTATAATGTTAAATAAATCAGTTAATTAATATTTTAGAATATCATGATTGTTTTAGAAAAAGAAAAACAGCCCTACCTGGTGTGGCTGAGTGGATTGAGCACTGGCCTGCAAACCAAAGGATCGCCAGTTCAATTCCCAGTCAAAGCACATGCCTGGGTTGCAGGCCAGGTGCCCAGTAGGGGGCACATGAGAGGCAACCACACATTGATGTTTCTCTCCTTCTTTCTCCCTCCCTCCCCCTCTCTCTAAAAATGAATAAATAAAATAAAAAAGGAAAAACAAAAACAAAATATGACTAAGTACTATTATTTTCTTTGGAAATTGGGTATTAGAATCAGGCCACAGTTCAAATGTCAACACTGCTACTTAATAACTAGATGACCTTGGGCACGTTACTGAACTACTCTGAGCCTCAGTTTTCTCATCTATACAACTGGGGTAAAACCTCTCTTCAAGTATTGTTCAAGGACTATGATACTGCAGGTAAAATGCTTACCACAGTGTAAGTGCTCAATGATTGGTAACTGCCTCTGCTGTGAAGTCATATATCGTACTAGTGGTCATAGAGATTTTAGGGGCCCGGTCAGGATTTGCAACCACAAATACGTTTTTAAGCTTTTACATTTTGAAATAATTTCAAAATTAAAAAAATGTTGGAAGTATAAGAATGGTACAGAGACTACCTATCATTACTCTTATAATTCATTTGTGCTTGTAAGTGATGCTGGGCTCTGCTGAGGGTCTCATATCTACAGACTCACGCTGTCTATCTGTACCTCATTGGTTATATTAATTTCATCACTTAGTCAAGGTGTTCAGTTTCTTCACTATACAGGTTTTTTTTTTAAACTATGCAGTTAACAAGCAATATTTTAAGACCATGCAAATATCCTACTTCTAACCAAAAGTCAATGATGAGCCCTAACTGGTGTAGCTCAGTTGGTTGGGGGTCATCCCACAAAAGTGAAAGGTCGCAGGTTCAAGTTCTGGTCAGGGCACATGCCTAGGTTGTGGTTTGGTCCCTGATCAGGATCAGGGCGTGTATGAGAGGCATCTGATAGACATTTCTCTCTCACATTGATGTTTCTCTCCCTCTGTTTCTCCCTCCCTTCTCCTCTCTCTAGGAGATAAATGAATGAATGAATGAATGAATGAATGAATAAATAAAAATAAAAGTGAATGATGATTCTTGTCTGACCAATATTTAACATGATGGTTGCAAAATGCTGATTTTCCAACTCAAGCACTGCCTTCACCTTCACCATTTGCACTCTACTGAAACAAGATCTTTTCCATTTTATTTACTTACTTATCTCTTTATTGTTGGTTTGGGTGCATGGCTTTCTATTTTTTCAATGTTTCATAATTCATTGCTGTATTTTGGTTCTTAGTTTGTCACAGATTTGGCCTACTGCCCTTTCAAGCTGGTTTCTGTCCTTGCGACATACCCATCATTTATTTTGAGTACTTCCTTCATGTCTGGCATAATATGTTCCAGTCTCATCTTGTGCCTACCTTGCCTAGTCCTGAAATCAGCCATTTCTCCAAGGAACTCTGTGAAATAAGATCTTTTGACTCCAGCTTGCCGCTCTTTCTGTCACACCACAGCTGGGTCAGCCCTGGCTATGAAATACCAAGGCTACGTTTGTGGGATTTTTATAGAAAAGTGCACCTGTGGCATCTAGGATCATTTTTGGGGAGTAATGGGAAATACAGTTGATTACAAAGTTGTCCAGAGAGCCCTGGCTACTGTGGCTCAGGGGGTTGGGCATCGTCCCACAAAGTGAAGGGTCGCTGGTTTGATTCCCGGTCAAGGCACGTGCCTGGGTTACGGGACAGGTCCCCAGTTGGGGGCATGTGAGAGGCAACCACACATTGATGTTTCTCTCCCTTTCTTTCTTCCTCCCTTCCCCTCTCTCTGAAAACAAATAAAATTTAGAAAAGAAAGTTTTCCAGTGAGCAGGAATTTTTTGTGGTAAATGGAAATCAATGAAGTTTCCTGATCAAAAATCTTTTTTTTAAATTTGTTTTTAAAGATTTTATTTATTTATTTTACAGAGGTGGGGAAGGGAGGGAGAAAGAGAGGGGGTGAAACATCAATGTGTGGTTGCCTCTAGCACACCCCATACTGGGGATATGGCCTGCAACCCAGGCATGTGCCCTGACTGGGAATCAAACCGGTGATGCCTTGGCTCGCAGGCCTGCGCTCAGTCCACTAAGCTACACCAGCCAGGGCCTGATCAAAATTCTTGATTAGAAATGCCAATAAAAAGAATGGGAAAGGGGTGAACTTGAAGATTGATTTTAGCAAAGATTAAATTTTTTAGCTGGGGCTAGACAGTCTGGATAAGGCAAGTATATACCTAATATCCTTATATTGAATAAAAAGAAAATTCTGTAAAACACCTCTCATAAATTCTTTGTGTAATATAGGAGTACAATTGCTGAGACACATGAAGCTAACAAAAATCCAAATTTTATTTTTGCCACGTAACATCAATTTCTCCTGCTCACTTTTTATTTCTACTGGTCGCAAAGGACTGGCTGCAAAGAATAACAGTCTACAAGTAACTAGTTGGAGCTCATGTCCTTTCCCCGGCTACCCTCTAGTGGAGATAACTGAAATCATACAATGAGCCAGAAAACACTGCTGAAGGGAAAATAGAAATCAGCTAGGTGAATTAGGTAGTGAAACCACCGGTTAGAGATGGAAGGACTTGAAATATTCTTGTGTCCAACCCCTTATTTTGCGTATAGGGAAAATGAGGCTTAGGGAGCGGGGAGCTACTTGTCCAAAGTCAGAAAGTTGATGGCAGAGCCAGAACACATGCTGCTCCCTGGTATGCCCCGTCGCTTTAAAGTTATCCTTGAAAATTTTCTATTAAAGAAAAAAAGCTAGACCACTTGTGTGTAGAATTTATTTACATTTTATAATATTTTGTTATCCAATATTTTTTCAGAACTTTGCTCTTAGGAATGGGGACAGTCAGTAGTTATTCCAAAAACCATAAAACCCACCCCATTTTCAAATTTCCTTTTAAATAATAGCTTTATTAAGATACTTCATATACCACAAAATTCATACCATAATTAAAATTTTTTTCTTTATTGATTTTAGAGAGAGATACAGGAAGGAAGGGAGGGAGGGTGGGAGAGAAACACTAACTTGTTGTTCCACTTATTGATGCACTCACTGGTTGATTCTTGTATGGGCCCTGACTGGGGATCAAACCTGCAACCTTTTTGTATTGGGACAATGCTCTAACCAACTGAACTACCTGCCAGGCCATACCATAATTTGACAGCTACTGTCATTCTTTTCCAAGACAAATGGATAAGCTACTCTTTAATAGTTAAAAACTATGTATCACCCCTTTTCTTCTTGAACATATAGTTCCCTTCCTCTTCTCCCAGATTTTCTTCCTAATGTAAATATATTTTTATTCTTGAAAGTGTTTATACTGATCATCCTGTCATATTTCCTTGCAGCAAATATATGGATACATGTTAAACTTGTGATTTTCATTTTATCTACCATAATAGTCAAAATGTTATTAGTTTCCTTCTCAATTTACTAAGCCTTATTTATATTACCACATACTCAATCAACATAAATGTAAAATTTATTAATTTTTAATTTATTTATTGATGAGAGAGAGAGAAACACTGATTTGTCATTCTACTTATTGATGCATTCATTGGTTGATTCCTGTATGAGCCCTGACTGGGGATTGAACCTGCAACCTTGGTGTGTTGCAATGATGCTCTAACCAACTGAGCTACCTGGCCAGGGCTAAATTAATAAATACTTATTAAACATGAAGAGTAAATTTTCATTGCAGATACAGCTTCAAATGAGGTATATGAGCAGTTTTCAACGAGTTTGTATTTCTGTGAATGACTGTTTCTTACTGCTAAAAGGAAACAGGGTTCAATCTCAATTTTAATCCTGTTTTTCTTTCCTCTTATGGATATCTAAATATTGAGAAACCTTATTTGCAAATTTAAGTACATGAATAAGCAATACCACTCAATTCCTTGAACCCTTGCCAAGTATAAAAATGGCAGTGATTGGCCCTGGTAGGGTAGCTCAGTTGGTTAGAGCGTCATCCTGACATGCCAAGGTTGCGGGTTTGATCCCTGGTCAAAGTGAGTAGTAGAATCAATCAATGAATGCATCAAAAAGAGGAATAACAAATTGATGTTTCTCTCTCTCCTTTTCTAAAATTAATAAATAAAAAATAGCAGGATGAATTATCAAAGTTATTTTTTTAATGGTAAGATGACAGATACTCCTTCAATTTTGTTGAAAGCAAAGAATTGGAAACCATTTGACTGGCAAGAATATATGGTACCTCATTATTGTCATTACTCATTTTCTGAGCCCCAACACTTGTATTATAAATTTTCTGTTTGTCACTGTGAAGGATTTTACACTCCAAGGCCATGCCCCATGCTAAGTTTTGGGATGGATGAAAGTTTTTTTTTTTTTTTTCTGATCTGTCAAGGCAGATACAGGCGATCATGAAAGGGGAGGCAGGGAAGGGGATTCTGCAGGTCGCCTCTTCCTCAGACAGATGAATTTTAGGAAATGTGCGCGTGTATAAAATGGAGGATTTGGAAATGGATTCCTTTAAAATTATATGTGCCTGTATATGCCTTGGAGGGTTTTCATGCACGCTCAGAGGTATGTGTACTTATCTTTAACTACAGTTGCTTCGCACCAGGGGTTCTCAAATTTTAGTGCTTATCAGAATTGCTTGGTGAGTTTGTAAATATGCAAATTCCAGGGCCTGACTTCCTGTGACTCTGATTCAGGTCTGAGGAGAGGCCCAGGACTTGGCATTCTAAGCACACCTCGTCCCCTCACCACACCTGATGTGGGTTGTCTGTGCTTGATACTGAAGAAATCCTGGGCTAGAGTGCCAGATGCAGAGGACAATTTGCCTATGGGCTGCAGGCATACACACATGCCCAGCCACCTGTGGCCTTTTACATTCTTACCTCAGGCTCTAGGGGAGGCCTCTAAATGAGGCTAAAGTAGGATAGCTGCCTAATAGGTTCTGGGTGGCCACACAGATGGCTCATGTGTGATGATTATTTCACAGGCTGAAGGAGGATTGTGTGTCTTTCAAGAATCAGGCTGGGTATGCTGGTGCCAGCTTGTAATATCTGTGAGGGTCGATCATTAAATTAGCAAGCTAAATGGTAATAAAGACAAAGGTAATACTCAACACTTATCATTTCATAATTATTTCCCTACACTTAACTATTATTTATGATCTTGAGATTATTTACACCTGTTATGGTGGGAATATTATATAAAACTGTACTACTGCACGTCTCTTCTCAAGTCCACATTAGGTGACATCACACTGGTAGCTTGAATTGGCTACGGAGAGAAGATTTACACGATGAACATGGCACACGCTAGAAGCTTCAGCTTCTTTTAGAAGAGCTGACCGTTTAAGCATGTACCAGCACACCCACCTCTGTTTGTTGGCCTTGCACAAACCCATGGCCCTACTTGTCTGCCTTTGCCGAAATGACTTAGCTGCTTGAACTTCCATTCCTAACTCAGGGATTTAAAAGCTTTAGGATGCAAGACCATCTACTAAAAAGTCGTTAAAAATCTATTCCTACCTCCTTCCCCACAGAGTTTCTGATTCAGTGTGACCCAGGAGTCTGCATGTTTAACAAGCTCCCTGGTGCTTCTGAGGAAGGTGGACCAATCAGACCACAATTTGGGAACTGCTGCTCTATCAGACTGAAGGGAGAGGATCTTGAAGAAAGAGAAACAAAATGTCCTGTTCTTGACATTAATGCATGAGACCAGACTGCTTTCATGTAATTGCTTATATTTATAAGCTTAAAATAAATATTTTCCCTAATGGAGATTGCATGAAAGTAGAGCTGTGTGATCCCAGTCCGTAAAGGTTTATTTCTTTGATTTAGTGAATTTCCAAGTCAAGGCAAAAATTGAGCCAAAGAAGTCACACAATTTCCAATCTCTCTCCCATTACTCTTAACTTTTTTTTCATTGTACTGTGCACAGCAGCAGACTCAATTCAGATTGGATATTTCTTGAGCACCTCATACCTGCAAGGCCCTGTGATCAACTTTCATACGCTTTCTACGGGTCAGTTCATAATAATCAACAATGATGTGAAATGAATCTCTTCTGCCTTCTGTATGTATCTATTATATTTCAACTTGATTCCCAGGGAGTTTGAAAGCTTTCTACCACCTTCCACTATTGCCACCTGTGTCTATTCTAGCTGTTGCTACCTCTGTAGTCTGTCTGTGCTTCCCCTTCCTCATGCTTCAGGGTTTGCTCTTGCCACGTACATCTTCATTAAGAGAAAGTGTGCCTTTCTTTTTCATCTCACCCCAAACTCACCTTTTAGAAGATTCTCCTGATAGACTCTTGACTTACCAAAGCGATATTCAATTTAAGTTCTCATTGGCCATTATTTTAATAGTAAAGTTTTACTCACATTCAATATTTTTAGAAAATAGTTCTGACTTGCACTTCTTCAGTAAATGCTTGCTTTGTAAATAATTTAGGTTACTTTCATGTTTCACTAAAATATATGTGAAAGTTGTTTGGGGTTTCAGCAGATTAATACAGTTAATTCTTGCTTTTGGGTTACCTCTCTGTTTGGTCTGGTCCCAGGTGAAGCAAAGCACTGCCATCTGCTGTAATATTCCTCCCCACTCCCCCCAATGAGGGGTAGTAAAATTCTAAGGTCTTCATTCTATTAGCAGTTCTGTGTTATACATTTGGTCTTCTCTAGATAATGAATAATATTCACTGTAATGTTTACCACCTAGAGGAGACAGTATTTACTGACCCAGCTGATTGTGTTTGGGTAAAAAAATACTAGGGAAAAATGCTTCTCTATGCTGTAATTAGAAATTTTAGGGGTGAAACTCAGTCACTGGGTGTGCCATCCTGGTACCACAGGTCAGAAATTATGTCACCATGAGCATAAAGACATTAACAGGTCTTAGCAGTTGGGTGAGACAGGTAATGGGCCTACCTTTACTAGCTAGTTGCCATTGGCCCAATACAGCCAGCCCCAGGAGCAGCTGAAGTTTCTGCAATGTAGCTTAGTGATGCTCTGACTTGGGACCACTAGGGCTTGCCCCTGCTAGTTTTGGTTCCTGTTGGGGTTGGGCTGTGAGCTACCCATTTATTATCATCAACCTGGTCTAACATTCCACATATCAGAGGAAAGTAATCCTGGAATGGCCTCTAATAGGGACACAGCTAGGAATACCCTAGGCAAAAAAGTGAGGTCTATGGAGTTGGTTTTGTGGTCTTCCTATCTTCCATATCTGCTTCCCTTTCTTCCTTC
>JAPYXV010001426.1:0-14124 GCA_028533065.1 Trachops cirrhosus | reverse complement strand
CTGTTACTTTGTTCTTCATTTAAATGTCTCTGATTATATTTTGTTTGCTTGTTTGTTTTGTTGATTAGGTGAGATCATATGGTATTTGTCTTTCACCACCTGGCTTATTTCACTTAGCATAATGCTCTCCAGTTCCATCCATGCTGTCACAAAGGGTAGGAGCTCCTTCTTTCTCTCTGCTGCACAGAATTCCATTGTGTAAATGTAACATAGCTTTTTGATCCACTCATTTACTGATAGGCACTAAGGTTGTTTCCAGCACTTGTCTATTGTAAATTGTGCTGCTATGGACATTGGGGTGCATAGGTTCTTTTGGATTGGTGTTTCAGGATTCTTAGGTAGTTTTTAATGCTATGTAACAAATTATGGCAAACTTATCAGCTTAAAACAATACTCATTTATCTCACAACTTCAATTAGTCAGAAGTCTGAAAATGCTGAGACCAGGTACTCTGCTTTTTACATCAAGCTGTTACATCAGGCTGTTACATCAAGGGTTACATCAAGCTGTAATCCAAATGTCAGCCAGGGCTCTGATCTTACCAGAGGCTTAACTGAGGAAAGATTGCCTTCAGTATAGTTCAGGTTGTTGACAGAATCTATCTCCTTGCATTGGAAGGACTGAAGTCTTTCTTTGATATTTTTCTGCCTGTTGGCCTGAAGTTCTTCAAGACTACCTTGCTATATGGACCTCTTATTTCATCTAGCCTGAAAGGAGAGTTTCTCACCTGGGGAAGGACCCAGATGGCTTTTTAAGAGCTTTCAACTGCTTAAGACAAGTCTAGCCAGAGTAATCCCTTTTGATTAACTCAAAATGAACTTGTTTGAGACTTTAATTACATCTTCCCAATCCCTTTAGTTATATTATATGCTATTGACTAGATGCAGGTAACAAATTCACCCACACTTAAGGGAAGATCATTAGGTGTCATCTTAGGTTCTGTTCACCACAGTCACCATTTCAAAATTCTTTTTTAAAAAATATTTTATTTTTTTTTTTTAGAGAGAGGTGAAGGGAGGGAGAAAGAGAAGGAGAGAAACATCAATGTGTGAGAGAACCATCAGTTAGTTGCCTCTCACAAGCCCCAACCAGGGACCCAGCCTGCAACCCAGGCATGTGCGTTGACGGGGAATACAACCATAGTCTTTTGTTCACAGGCTGGCACTCAATTCACTGATCCACACCCACCAGGGCTCAAAATTGTTTATGGACTTCTTCCTTAGTCTTGTCATGGAGTCCCTGAGAACTGCTTTACTGAGTTTCACCTGTCCAGAATCAGTAGGATTTGTCTAGCTCCTAATTGGTGATGACTGTGCTTTAGCCAAGTTTTGAAGACATGAAATTCCCCAAACATCACCTTTGTTGACTGTCCAGTTCTCATCAGGTCTTCTCAATCTACAACTTTGCCTCTTATAGGTTAAACACTTGTTCCCTTCATGTTTTCTAACAATAATGCTAATGTGTAAGCTTACCTGGCCCAATTTTACCAGAGATGATGTGGAATTTTATGAGCCATTTTGGGGAAATTTCATTTCATTTTACTTTTTTATTCTCACCTGAAGATATATTTATTTGAGAGAGAGAGAGAGAGATGAATGCAAGGGAAACATTGATTGGTTGCCTCGCAAAGTAGGTGTCTCTACTGGGGATTGAACCTGCAACCGAGGTATGTGCCCTGAATGGAAATCAAACTCTCAACCTTTTGGTGTAGGGGACAATGCTCCAACCAATTGAGCCTCCCAGCCAGGGATTTTTAAAATTTAAAAAAAAATTGCTTCCTATAGAATTTCTGGCTGATATTTTTTCCCTTATTTTAAATACCATTCCACTAACTTCTGGATGCCATGGTTTCTGATGAAATATCAGCTTTTAATTTTATTAATGGTCCTTAGTGCCTGAGATACTGCTTCTCTCTTGCTATTTTCAAGATTCTCTTTGTTTTTGGCTTTTGGTAGTTTGATTACGTTGTGTCTAGGTATGGATATTTTTAAATGTATGACATTTAGAGTGTATTGAGCTTCTTGGATGTATGGATTAATTTTTTACCATTTTAATATTTTCATCTAGTGTTTTCAGCATTTGTTCTTTGAATATTTTGTATGCCTCTTTATCTCCTCCCCTCTGAAACTCTCATTATGTGTCCATTTGTATTTTTGATGGTGTCCCAAATATCCTAACTGTTCATTTTTCTTCATTCTTTTTTAAGTCTGGTTTTCAGAACAGAAAATTTCCAATTGTTCAGTCTTCAAGTTTACATTGTTTTTCTTTTACCTGCATTATTTTTCTCATTTGTATTTCTAGTAAAGTTTATTTCAGTTTTTTTTGTGCTTTTCAACTCCTGAATTTTTGTTTGGCATTAATTTTTTTCTATCTCTTTATTGATATGCTTTAGTGAGGCACAATTTTCACACTTTATAATTTTAAGGGAAGAGAAAGTGCATTTTGGTTACATTTATTGTAACATAGTTAAAGCACACCCAAATTGATCTATAATAGGAATCTATTTTTAAATTTATTGGTGTGACATTGGTTAATAAAATTATATAGGTTTCAGTTGTGCAATTCCATGATAAATCATTTGTATATTGTGTTGTGTGTCGACAATCCAAAGTCAAATATTCTCCTGTCACCATATATTTGACCACCTTTACCTTATAATGCCCCATACCCCAGTTCTTCTGCTAACCACAATACTGATTGTGTCCATGAGTTTTTGTTTGTTTGTTTTTCTTGTTCATTGGTTGCTTCCAGATTTATACCCCACATATGAATGAAAGCATATAGTTCTTAACCATTTCTGACTTATTTTGCTTAGCATGATATTTTCAATATCCATTCATGTTGTCAGAAATGGCAGTATTTCATATTTTCTTATGGCTGAGTAGTATTCCATTGTATATATGTACACTTCTTCTTTATCCAATTATCTATTGAACCACACTTTAGTTGTTCTCCTGTCTTGGCCACCATGAATAAACATGGGGGTGCATACATATTTGTAAATAAATGTTTTCAAATTTCTTGGATAGATACCTAGAAGATAGGTTGCTGGGTCATGTGGTAACTTCATAGTTAATATTTTGAGAAGCCTCCATAATGTTTTTCATAGTGGCTATATGAGTTTACATTTCCACCAGCAGTGAATGAGGGTTCCTTTATCTCCACAACCTCTCCAACACTTGTTATTACTTGTCTTGTTGATAAAACACATTCTAACAGGTGTGAGGTATCTCATTGTACATTTTGATTTGCATTTCCCTGATAGCTAGGGAAGGTGAGCATCTTTTTATATATCTGTTATTTCCATTTGTATTTCTTCTTGGGAGAAGTATTCAGGTTCTCTGCCCATTTTTCAGTTGGATTGTTTATTTCTTTGGTGTTTAGTTGTATGAGTTTATTTATATATAATGATATGATATGAATGATATGATATTAACCCCTGTTGGAGCTGTTGTTTGTAATATCTTCTACCATTCTGTTTGTTGCTTTTGTGCTTTGTTGGTGGTTTCTTTTGCTGTGCAGAAACTTTTTAGCTTGCTATAGGCCCATTTATTTATTTTGCCTTTAATTCCTGTGCCTTTGGGGACAAATTCAAAAAATGTTCTGTAAGATCACAGTCCATATGTATAGGACCTATGTTTTCTTCTACTGAATTTATTGTTTTTGGTCTTATATTTAGGTCTTTGATTCATTTGGAGATAATATTTGTATATGGAGACCAACAGTAGTTTAGTTTCATTCTTTGGCATGTGTCTTTTCAGTTTTCCCAGAACCATTTATTGAAGAGACTTTCTTTACTCCATTGTGTGTTTTGGCTCCTTGTCAAAAATTGTTTGCCTATGTACATGTGGTTTTATTTCTGGGCTCTCAATTCTGTTCCATTGGCCAATGTGTCTGTTTTTCTTTCAGTACCATGGTGTTTTGATTATTGTTGTTCTGCAGTATAATTTTAAGTCTTAGAGTATAACACCTCCTGCTTCATTCATTTTTTTTTTTTCAGAATTGCTTTTGCTATTTGGGTTTTTTTTGTGGTTCTATACAAATATGATGACTAAAAATTATTTCTTTAAAATATGTCATTGGGATTTTGATGGGTATTACATTAATTCTGTATATTGCTTTTGGTAATATGGCCATTTTAACTATGTTGATTCTTTTTTTAAATTTGTTTTTATGTTGATTCTTTGAATCCATGAAAGTGGGATATCTTTACATTTCCTTGTGTCTTTTCCAATGTTTTTTAATGATAATTTGTAGTTTTTTTAAAGATTTTATTTATTTATCTTCAGAGGGGAAGGGAAGGAAAGAGGGAGAGAAATATCAATGTATGGTTGCTTCCTGTGCATTCCCTGCTGGGAACTGGCCTGCAACTCAGGCATGTGCCCTGACTTGGAATCGAACCGTGATCTCTTGGTTCACAGGCCCGCACTTAATCCACTAAGCTACACCAGCCAGGGCGATAATTTGTAGTTTTTAGTGTACATGTCCTTCACACCCCTTGTTAGGTTTAATCCTAGGTATTTTATCCTTTTATGGCAATTGCAAAAGGAATTGTTTCTTTTTATTTTCTTTTTCACAATTTTATTGTCATTATGTAAGAATGTAGTGTCTTTTTGTACGTTGATTATTTTTATGTTGCAACTTTACTATATTTGTTTATTGTTTCTAATAGTTTTGGTGGAATCTTTAGGGTTTTATATATAAATAACTTCAGCTGCAAAAAGTGACAGTTTTACTTCTTCATTCCCTATTTGGACGCCTTATTTCTTTGTCTTGCTTCATTGCTCTGGCTAGGACTCCCAGCACTGTGTTGAATAACAGTGGCAAGAGTGGGCATCTTTCCTTTGTTCCTGATCTTAGAGGAAAAGCTTTCAGTTTTTCACCATTGAGTATGATATTAGCTGAGGGTTTGTCATCTATGGCCTTTACTATGTGGAGGTACTTTCTATACCCATTTTATTGAGTATTTTAATCATAAATGGGTGTTGTGTTTTATCAAATGCATTTGCTGCATCTGTTGATAAGATTATATGATTTTTATCCTTTATTTTATTAACTTTGTGTGTTTCATTAATAGATTTGCATATGTGGAATCATTATTGTGCCCATGGAATGAACCCCACTTGATTGTGGTATATTATTTTTAATGTATTGTTGTATTCAATTTACTGGTTTTGTTTAGTATTTTTGCATCTATATTCATCAAAGGTATTGGTCTGCAGTTTTCTTTGCTTGTGTTATCCTTGTGAGGTTTTGCTATCAAGGTTATGTTGTCCTCATAAAATGTGTTAGAATGTATAGGTTCTTCTTCAATTTTTTTGTAATAATTTTAGAAGAATAAATATTAAGTTTTCTATGGATGTTTGGTAGAATTAACTAGGGACGCCATCTCGTCCTGATCTTTTATTTTTGGGGAGGTTTTTGATGGTTGTTTGAATTTTGTCACTATTATTTGGTCTATTTAGATTTTCCAGTTCTTCATGATTCAGTCCAAGAAGGTTATATATTTCTAGGCACTTATCCATTTCTTGTAGCTTATTAAATTTGGTGGCATATACTCTTCCATAGAATTCTTGTATGATCCTTTGTATTTCTGTGGTATGTGTGGTGACTTCTTTTATTTCTGATTTTGTTTGAGTCTTATTTTTCCTTAGCTAGAGTGTTGTCAATTTTATTAATCTTTTCAAAGAGCCAGCTCTTTGTTGTATTAATTTTAATTTTTTGTGTAGACTTTTTGTCCTCTATTCCATTTAATTCTGCTCTAAGTTTTATTTCTCTTCTTTTGCTAACTTTAACTGCTTTTGTTTTTTTTCTAGATCCTCAAGATGCAATATTAGGGTGTTTACTTGGGATTTTTCTTTTTTCCCGATATAGATCTGTAATGATATAAACTTCCCTCTTATTACTGCTTTTGCTACATCCCAAAAGTTTACATGTGTTATATTTTCATTTTCACACTCTTTAGTTTTTTCAATATGGTTTCTTTTAGTTCTTTTAATATATTTACAATAGTTGATTTAAGCTTTTTGTCTAGTATGTCTACTTTTTGGGATACATTAGGGAAGGTTTCTTTTGATTGTTTTATTTTTTTTCTGTGCATGTACCTTGGTTATTTTCTAATATTTTGTGTTATATACTAGATATTGAAAATAATAATATGTAGTTATTCTAGAAATTATATTCTTTCTTTCCTTTGGCTTTGTTGTTATTACTGGTTATTGTTGCTGTTTATTATTATTTTTGTTTGAGTGTTTAGTGACTTTTCTAAACTAATTCTATACATTTTAATAAATTATGTGAATTTTTTGTTGCATGTGGCCACTGAAGTCTCTGTTTGGTTAGCCAAGTAATCATCTAGTTATTGAACAGAGATTAACTGAAACCAATAGGTCTACCAATTTTTGTGGAGGAAATCTGTGTGCATGTTGTGGCAATACTTAGCCAGATACTTTTAAATATTCCCTAGTCTTCATTTCTTCCTAGTTCAGAGTTTTAAGTTTGGCCAGAAGTGAGGGCTTAGAGTTTTCTCAGGTTTTTTTTAATCATGTGCACAGGTCTGGTTATGCACATTGCCCTACACATATGTGTGACCTTCTAGATATCTAAGAATATAATGAAGCATTTCAAATCCCCTATTGGATTTACTATTCTATAGATTTTCTTCTAAATATTTTGTTAGGTTATTGTCTGTGCCAATTGATATTTACCACTTCAGAAATTGTTATCCTAAACAATTATTCCCAAGATTTCTGAAAAATGCCCCAACAGAATTGTTGTTCACACTGGGAAATCTCTGAGTTTAGTCAAACAAGCCCTGTTCATGGCATTTTCCAGGAAATGTCCAGATAGGTCCAATAATAACAATTCTCTGGGAATGAAACTTTGGAAGCCCTTGAACCTCATTTTGATTTCTCTAGTGACTGCCAGGCTGCCACTGTGTTTCCAGGCTATTGGATTTCACGGCTACTGCAGATCTTGGGAAAAGGTTATGGAAATAGAGCAAGTTAGAACATTAGAAAGCTAGCTGTTCTTTCCAAGATTAAGCAATTTTTCTCTAATAAACATTCCCTGGATTGTTGAAAGACTTTAGTCAGTTTCCAGAGTAGCAAAAGTTGATTTTGACAATTTTCCCATTGTACTCATTGATTTTACCAAGAAGAGGTCCTTACTTCACCATTTTGAATCTATTGTGCTTAGAGTTTATTGAGCTTTTTAAATGTGTTAATTGTTTTTCATCAAGTTTAATATATGTTCAGCCATTATTTCTTTAAATATGTTTGGCTCCCTTCTCTTTCTTCTTTGTTTCTGATACTCTTATTATATGTCACACACTTAATAACATGCCATATTTTTCCATTCGTTTATTCTCTTTTTTCTCTCTATTGTTCAGATTGCATAATCTCTATTGATCTATATTGTTTTACTTATTCCTTTTTTTTGCTTTCTAATATATACTTTTGAGCCTCTCTAGTGATTTCTTCTTTTTGTTTATTGTATATTATCATCAGAAATTTTATTTTAAATATAATTTCAACAGTTTAATGATAATCTTTTAGTTGTTTGAATATACAGGATCTGGCAGAAGTAAGGCTTGCTTGAGTGTGTTTAGTAGGGTAATAATATGGGTGTAATAATTTATAATTTAAATTTCAATATTTCACTTTAAATGCCATATAGTGTGCTTGAGTATGATATTGTTATGTTACAAAATTACATGCTAATGATTTTGTAATAACATATTTTGTAATAAAAATGGGGCATTTTTACCCTGGCTGATCTGGCTCAGTGGAGTTCCAACCTATGAACCAAAGAATCACTGGTTTGATTCCCTGTCAGGGCACATGGTTAGGTTGCGGGTCAGGTCCCCAATTGTGGGCATGTGAGAGGCAACCACACACTGATTTTTCTCTCTCCTTCTTTCTTTCTCCATTCTCTCATCTCTAAAAATAAATAAATAAAATCTTCTTAAAGGGGGGGCATTATTTTTGCCAGTCCCTGTATTTATAATAGCTACTTTGAAACTTGTCGGTATAAGTTCAACATCTTGACTCCCTCAAAGGTAATTTCTATTGCTTGCCCTTCTCTTATCTATGTGACACCCTTTCTATTTCTTTGCATGTATCATATATTTTTTCTTAATATGGACAATTTAGATAATGTGTTGCAGCAACTCTGACTGATGAATTGTCTTCCTTGGGTTTTGTTGTTTATTTTTTTCTTAGTGACTTGGCTAGGTTAGTTCAATGAAGTCTTTTTCTACTGAAATATGATGTAGAATTTTCCTCTTAGAGGACACAACCTTAAGCATATATATCATCTTCCTTACCACTAGGATTGCTTTAGATGTTTACTCTAGGATATTTGGAGGATATCTCATCAATCAAGAAGTAGACTGTTAGGGGGCAGTGTATTCACTGAGATTTGGAATACATTAAATATATCGTGGAAATATATTGTAGACAATTATGGATCTTTGTGTTTATTAGAAGAGTACAGATTTTAATTGTTGATGAGATTACAGAGGAGGAGTAAAGATAAAAGAGGCCTACAATAGCATGTTTTGAAATTGAGATTTGAAGCCTAAAGGAGGAAAAGAAGACAGCAATACATTATTAAAAAGAGCAATTAAAGATGTATGGGAACCAGTGTTAATAAATCAAAAAGGGCATTTCATAGAATGTGGAGAAAGACAACTAACAGTTATTGCCAGTTTGAGGGCCTTTAAATGAACAATTGCATTGAATTTTCATAAGTGTCCTAAAATATAAATACATTATATCCATTTTATAGTGAAGTCACTGAAGCTCAGGTAGGTAATGTAACTCACCCAAGATAATCTGGATAATAAATGGCAGAACAAGGATTTCAAATCAGATCTATCTGAACCTAGACCTAATTTCTTGTTTGTGGTGTCTTCACACTGAATAATCATGTCAAATGTCATAGAGTCAAAGAATAAAGAATATTAAAGAAAGGTCCATCAGAGTGGGTGATTGTGATGCATTTGATAACTTTTTTTTTTTTACCAACTGCAGTACAGAAGAGGAAGCAGAAGAAAGATTTTAGGAATTTGATTTGGGACATGAGCAAAAAGGTTATTGATATAAAGGTTATGAGGAAAATGAGATTATTAAAGTGAGGTTAGCAGTATTTAAGGTTAGCAGTATTTAATTGAAAGAACTTTGGAACCACACTATCCAGAGTTCAAATACTGTCCTTACTGATGGGGGACTCAAATGTTGGAAAATTTTTAGTTTCAGGTAATAGCTAATAAGCTTACTAACCAATGCATGTAAAAAGCTATTGTTTCAAGAATTGAAGGTATGACCCACCTTGACTCCAGGAGACCATAAGCAGTTCAACCTTTGTGCCTCAAGAGGACTGCAAGCCATCAAGATGGTATCTGAGCCATTGTGCTCCAGGGTGAGAAGCCCATCACCCAGGACACAGATGAAAGAATGCTGCAGATTTTATCTGATTAACGTTTTCCCTGAATTTCAAACCCCTTACCTACACTTTGCTTCTCCTTATAAAAAGGGGCAGTTTAAAATGGAATTTAAGAAGGTCTGTTAGGGTACAACCCCCACCCCCGCATCTTCTCAGATCTCCAACCATCTGAATAAAGCACCCATAAAGATTTAATCCTTGTCTCTCTTACTGAGTCTAGTAGGTGACAGGCAGCATGAATGCCAGCTTTCCTAGGTTTATTAACAGTCATTTAAGCTTGAAATAATTAACTGACTTCATTAAATGTCAGTTTCCTCATAAGTAAAATGTAAATCCTTATCTTGCAGGATCCTTGTGAAGATTATAGATAATGGATGCAAAGTACTTCCTATACCTTAGGCACTTATTCATTGAAGGGTTTGAGATAAGAGTTATGATATAAGGACTTCAGGTCAAGATGGCAGTGTAGGCATACATGGCTCACCTCTTTTGCAACCATATCAAAATTACAACTAAAATATAGAAAAACCTTCACTCAGAACTGTCAGAAATTGAGGTGAATGGAAGTCAGACAGCTACGGAATTAAAGAAACCACATCCACCCAGACTGAGCTGGCAAGCTATTGCCCTATCTGAGATTCCATCAACTTGGCTAACACTGTTTGACCCACCTTGGACATCTCCAGAGACTCCACCCCACCCAATTTATGGGCCCACCCAAGCTACTTTTCCATATGAATGGCTGGTCTTGGCCCATGCCTCACAACTTCCTAAATCCTATCAAATAAGCAATAGCCAGCCTTAGTGATCCCCAGGCCTGGCACTAGCAACAGCCATCCTAGATTCACAGCTTGGCTTCACCTGGGAATCTCCAAACCCAGCACAGGTAGCAGCCATCTCATATTGCTTTATAGCTCAGGCAGAGTGGCCCTGGGCAAAATACAGGTGGGGGCTGACCTTGGCCTGCACCACCTGGGAAACCCTAGGGCCAACACACCCAGTGGATAGCTACAGAGACATTGGAGTACCACCACCCTTCCCCTGCACAGCTGATCCTCCACAGATGGTGGAGGTTGGTGGTCAGTGGTCACAGCCTATCCCTGCAGCTGACTGGCCTGGGTAAATCCCCCCATTAATCTACCAAAAGCAGCCAAGCCTCAACTGCAAGAGTAGGGTGTACTCAAGCCTACACACAGGACAAACCTTGTTAGGGGAGGCTGTGCCGTTAGACCCTACAGGATGTCTATTACATTAGGCCACATGACCAAGACATGGAGTCAAAACAGCTCTACTTAATGCATAGAAACAAACACAGAGAGGCTGCCAAAATGAGGAGACAAAGAAACATGGCCCAAATGAAAGAACAAAACAAAACTCCAGAAAATGAGCTAAACAAAATGAAGATACGCAATGTATCAGATGGAGAGTTCAAAACACTGGTTGTAAGGATGCTCAAGGAACTCAGTGAGGACTGCAACAGCATAAAAAAGATCCAGCCAGAAACTAAGGATACACTGATTGAAATAAAGAACAATTTGTAGGGAAACAACAGTACAGTGGATGAAGCTGAGAATCAGATCAATGATTTGGAACCTAAGGAAGCAAAACAACCAATAAGAACAACAAGAAGAAAAAAGTACCCTCCAAAATGAGGAATATAAGCAGCCCCTGGGATAACTTCAAGAAGTCCAATATCCATATAATAGGGGTACCAGAAGGAGAAGAGAAAGAGCAAGAAATTGGAAATCTATTTGAAAAAATAATGAAGAAAACTTCCCTAATTTGTTGAAGGAAATAGACATGTAAGTCCAGGAAGCACAAGATGGACGAAAAGAGGCCCACTCCAAGACATGTCATAATTAAAATGCCAAAGGTTAAATATAAAGAGAGAATCTTAAAAGCAGCAGGAGAAAAGCAGTTAGTTACCTACAGGGGAGTCCCCATAAGACCATCAGCTGATTTCTCTAAAGAAACTTTGCAGGGTATAAGGGATTGGCAAGAAGTATTCAAAGCCAAGAAAAGCAGGGACCTACACCCAAGACTGCTCTGTCCAGAAAAGTTATCATTTAGAATGGAAAGGCAGATAAATAGCTTCCCAGACAAGAAAAAAAATTAAAGGAGTTCATCATCACCAAACTATTATTGTATGAAATATTAACAGAACTCATTTAAGAAAAAGAAGATCAAAAGTATGGACAATAAAATGGCAAAATACATGTCTATTAGCAAATGAATCTGAAAAAACAAACTAAGCAAACAAGAACAGAGACAGAATCATAGATACAGAGAGCATTTTGATGGTTGCCAGATGAGAGGGGGGTGTGGGGAATGGGTGAAGAGGTGAGGGGGTTAAGAAGCAGAAATAGGTAGTTACAGAACAGCCACGAAAATGGAGTACAGTATATAAAATGGAGTAGTCAAAGAACTTATACGTATGACCCATGGACATGAACAATGGTGGGGGCATTACCTGAGGGAGTGGAAGGCTGGGTGGAGGGGGGCAAAAGGGGAAAATAAGGACAGCTGTAATAGCATAATCAATAAAATATAATTAAAAAAATAAAAAAGAGTTATGATGTAAAAGAAGCTGCTGTTGTAAGAGAACATAATCTGAAGGATTTGACCCAGTACATTTATTATTATTATTATTATTATTATTATTATTATTCCCAACTGTGGTACTACACTTTTTTAAAGATCTCATACATCTTTCAAAGTCTAGTGAAAACTTTGAATCCTCTCCTAGAAATTTTCATATACATGCAAGCTCATATGGAGTATTTCAGTGGCTTCACTGGTCCCATGAATGTTGATAATAACTTACTAATGTTGAATGTTTACTACATGTCAGGTATTACTATAATTGTTTCATATACATTAAGTTGTACTCATTCTAAGATGAATATTAAAGTCAATGAGGTTAAAAATTTGCGTAAGTTCACATAGGTAGCAAGTAGAAGGGCTAAGATTCAAATCCAGACCACTCTACTATGTTGTTTTATATATGCATATGTTGAATATACCATATATAAAATGATATGCTTTGCAGCACATTTCCAAAAGCAAAAATTATAAACTACCTAAATATTCACCAATAGAAGGGAATTAAATAAATTGTTAGATATTAGTTTAAAACTGTAAAAAATAATTGGCACCTCCTTATTTTTACAGATAGGCAATTGCATATAAGATATTATACTGTGAAAAATCAAAGTCCATATCAATTTGTATCAATTGCTACTTTTTTGTATTAAAAATAAGAGATAAAAGATAGATATGAATGTGCTTGTCTGTGCATAGAGTATTTATCAAAGCATAGATGAGAACCTATGTACAGTGTTTGCCTCTGAAGGAGGGAAACTGGGTAACTCTGATCTCAGTCTGCATTGTATTCCACTAAGTGTGTACATCCCTAACCTCTCAAATCCGATTTTTAATTCCTTAAAAGCAATGACTTATCTTATTCATTATCAAATCTACCTAAGCACAACTTAACACAGGGTCTTGCAATTAATAAATGCTCAATTAATAATAGCTAAGATTAAACTGATCTAGACTGAAATAAATATAGGGAAAGTAATCACAAAGGAGAAAGCAAGGAGAACACCAATGGTATATTTGAAGATAGACAAAAGGGCCCTACAGAGAACATATCTCTTTTACATTAATTTTAGAATAATGAAATATAATATACACTATATGGTTATTTTCAGCATGAGAGATTATGTAGCTCTGTCTGTAGTATTTGGTAACAACATATTTCCTGAACTTTTTAACAATGCCTATATGGTTACCTACGTAACATAATGACCTACCCACAGTTATATAGATCCCTAGGTGCCTTGAGACACTTTTAGTGGACCCTGAAGATCAAATAAAGTTTTACAAAAGACCTAAGATCTAAGATATTGTTTGCCTTTGCGCTGACTTGACATTTGCACAGGTGGTACAAAAAATTTGTATTAAGTCAAATCAAGGCAGTTTTATCAAACCATATACTATTCTTAACTGCCAAATATTCTTAGGTAAAGAAAATAAGTTTCACTTAAGGATGTCCTTGGTGAAATCATAAAAAATTATTAATTTTCTTAAACCTTGATCCTTGAGTACACATCTTTTTAATATTCTGTGTGAAAAATGGGAGGTATACAGAATGTATTTCTGCTGCACATTAAAGTATAATGGTTGTCTCAAAAAAAAAGACCATATAAAGTGTTTCAGGTTTGTTATTTTTTAATTTTTAATTTTTTAATTTTAGTTTATTCAGTACAGTTTCTATCTTTTATTCCCATTCCAGCCTACCCACCCATTCCTCCCCTCCTCCCTTCCCTTTCCAACGCCCCTAGTTTTGTCCATGTGTCCTCTATATTTGTTGCTGTAAACCCTTCCATTCTCTCCTGAAATTCCCTCCCCTCTCTTCTCTGGTCACTGACTACCTCTCCTCCATTTCAGTGTCTTTTGTTATATTTTACTTGTTTCTTTGTTTTGTTGTTTAGGTTCCTGTTAAAGGCGAGATCATATGGTATTTGTCTTTCACTGCCTGGCTTATTTCACTTAGCATCATGCTTTCCAGCTCCATCCATGCTGTTGCAAAGGGTATGAGTTCCTTCTTTCTTTCAGCTGCATAGAATTCCATTGTGTAAATGTACCATCTATTTTTGATCCATTCATGTACTG
>JAPYXV010001425.1:0-14127 GCA_028533065.1 Trachops cirrhosus | reverse complement strand
TTTTCTTTGGCCATGCAAAAACTTTTTAATTTTATGAGGTCCCATTTGTTTATTCTTTCCTTTATGTCCCATACTTCAGGTGACATATCAGTGAAGATGTTGCTGTGTGGAATGTCTGAGATTTTCCTGCCAATGTTTTCCTCTAGGACTTTTATGGTGCTATGACTTATAGTTAAGTCTTTTATCCATCTTGAATTTATTTTTGTGTATGGTGGAAGTTGGTGATCAAGTTTCATTTTTTTACATGTGGTTGTCCAGATCTCCCAACACCATTTGTTGAAGAGGATATTTTTCTCCATTTTATGTTTCTTACCCCTTTGTCAAATACTAATTGACCATAAAGACTTGGGATTATTTCTGGGTTCTCTGTTCTGTTCCATTGATCTATGTGCCTGTTTTTATGCCAGGACCAGGCTGTTTTGATTACAGTGACCTTGTAATACAGATTGATATCAGGTATTGTTATCCTTCCGGCTTTGTTCTTCTTTTTCAAAGTTGCTGCAGCTATTTGGCGTCATTTATGGTTCCATTTAATATTCTGAAGTGTTTGTTCTATATCTGTGAAATATGCCATGGGTACTTCAATAGCGATTACATTAAATCTATAAATCACTTTGGGTATCATGGGCATTTTGATGATGTTAATTCTTCCACTCCATAAGCATGGTATATGCTACCATTTGTATGTGTCTTCCTTAATTTATTTTTTCAGTGTTGTATAGTTTTCTGAGTATAGATCTTTTATCTCCTTGCTTAGGTTTATTGCTAGGTACTTTCTTATTCTTGTTGCTATATCAAAAGGGATGTTTTTTCCAGGTTTCTGTTTCCGATGTTTCATTGTTGGTATACAAAAAATGCCTTTGATTTCTGGATATTGACTTTGTATCCATCTGTTTCGCCAAATTCATTTATTAGGTCAAGTAGTTTTTTGGCCAAGTCTACAGGATTTTCTATGTACACGATCATGTCATCTGCAAGCAGTGACAGTTTGTTTCCTCCTTTCTGATTTGGATGCCTCTTATTTCCTTTTCTTGTCTCATTGCTGTGGCTAAAACTTCCAGTACTATATTGAATAGAAGTGGTGAATGTGGATACCCTTGTCTTCTTCCTGATCTTAGTAGAAAAGTCTTTAGATTTGCCCATTGAGTATGATGTTGGCTGTAAATCTCTTGTATATGGCCTTTATTAGATTGAAGAATGCTCCTTCTATTCCCACTTTCCTGGGTGTTTTTATCATAAATGGGTGGAGTAACTTATCAATACTTTTCCTGCATCTATTGATATGATCATGTGATTTTTGTCTTTGTTTTTGTTTATGTGATGTATTACATTTACTGATTTGCGAATATTGTATGATCCTTGCATCCTTGGGGTAAATCCCACTTGGTCGTGTTGTATGATCTTTTTAACGTATTGCTGGTTCCAGTTTGTCGATATTTTGTTGAGGATTTTAGCATCTATTTTCATCAGCGATATTGGCCTGAAGTTTTCTTTCTTTGTTATGTCTTTATCTGGTTTTGGCATTAGAATGATGCTGGCTTCATAAAAACAGTTTGGGAGTCTTCCAGCTTCATGGATTTTTTGGAGTAGTCTGTTAAGGATAGGGGTTAGCTCTTCCTTAAATGCTTTGCAGAATTCTCCTGTGAAACCATCTGGTCCAGGGCTTTTGTGTGTTTGGAGGTTTTTGACTACTGCTTCAATTTCACTGGTTGGTATTGGTCTGTTCAGGCTTTCTGCTTCTTCTTCATTGAGTTTTGGAAGATCATGTTTATCTAGAAATTTGTCCATTTCCCCTAGGCTTTCAAATTTCTTGGCATATAGTTCTTCATAGTAATTTCTTACAATCCTTTGTATTTCTGTGCTATCACTTGTAATCTTTCCACTTTCATTTCTGATTGCGTTTATTTGGATCCTTTCTCTTTTTTTCTTGATGAGTCTTCTTAAAGGCTTGTCGATTTTGTTTATAATTTCAAAGAACCAGCACCAGGATTCGTTGATCCTTAGAATTGTGCTTTTAGTTTCTATGTCATTTAATTCTGCTCTGATCTGGGTTATTTCTTTCCTTCTACTACTTGTTCTGGCTTGTCTTTGTTGTTGTTCCTCGAGTTCTTGTAGGTGTAAGGTTAGGTTGTTTATTTGAAATGTTTCTATCTTTTTTAGGTTGGCCTGTATCGCTATAAACCTCCCTCTCAGGACTGCCTTGTCTGTGTCCCATAACTTTTGGTTTGTTGTGAGTTCATTTTCATTTCTTTCCAGAAACTTTTTGATTTCTATTCTAATCTCATTCTTGACCCATTCATTGTTTAATGGCATACTATTCAATCTCCATGAGTTTGAGTGTTTTAGGATTTTTTCCTTGAGCTTGGTTTCTAGTTTCAGTCCCTTGAGGTCAGAGAAAATGTTTGATATTATTTCAGTTTTCTTGAATTTGTTGAGGCTTGCTTTGTGTCCTATCATGTGATCTATCTTTGAAAATGTTCCATGTGCATTTGAAGAGAATGTGTATTTAGCTTCTTTGAGATTAATATCTCTATATATGAGTTAAGTGCATTTGGTCTAGGGCATTTTTCAATGCCACAATATCTTTGTTGATATTTTGTTTGGAAGATCTGTCCATTTTTGACAGTGGGGTGTTAAAATCCCCCACTATAATTGTGTTGCTGTCAATATCTTTCTTGAAGTCCTCCAAGATTTTCCTTATGTATTTGGGTGCTCCTATTTTGGGTGCATATATATTTACAATGTTTATGTTTTTTGGTGGATTCTTCCCTTGAGTATTATGAAGTGACCTTCAGGGTCTGTTTTTATGGTTCCTTTTTTTTTGAAGTCTATTTTGTCTGATATAAGTATTGCTATCCCGGCTTTTTTTTTCCTGTCCATTTCTTGGAATATTTGTTTCCATCCCTTCACTTTCAGTTTGTGTGGGTCTTTTGTTCTGAGGTGGGTCTCCTGTAGGCAGCATATGTGTGTGTCATGTTTTCTTATCCATTCTGCTATTCTGTGAATAACACAAATATTAAATCTTGAGTTTTTGACCCACAGGTCCTTGGGACATTTTTTTAATCTTTTCTTTTCTGTTTTTCAGATTAGATTATTTCTGATGATGTGTCTTCATGTTTACCATTGTTCTCCTCTTACACCTCCTCTCTGAGGTTATGCCCATCCAGATAGGATTCAGTTGTTTTTTTTTTTTCAAGCTCTAATCTTTTTCAGTTTTTTCTTTGTATCTTCTTTCTTTCACTTAGATTTTTACTGGTTTAAGAGAGCTGTCAATTGCTTTCTGAATCATTTTTGTATAATAGCTGCTTTAAAGTCTTTGATAGAAAGTTCTAATATTTTTGTCATTGTGACATTGACATATGTCAGTTTCCTTTTTCCATATTAAGTTCAAATTATTTTGGTTCTTCACATAATGAGAAATTTTGTAGTGTATCTTAGACAGTTTTAATACTTAGAAACTCTGCATCTTGTTTATATCTTATGAAAAATGTTATAGGCTCAGGCTGCAAGTATTCAGTTCAATTTTCATAGTCTTTGCAATATTAGGTCTGTCTTATATGTATGCCAACCAGCAACCAGTTTGGGAAAGTAAACTACAGTGTTTTTTTTCTGTTACTCAGTTCTCCAAATCTTTGGTATATTGAATCATATCAGTACATGTATGTACAGCTCAGACAGTGAGCCCAAGAGTTCATAAATACCTTTTCAGTGCTGCTTTCCCTAGCTCCTCCTCTGCAATATTCCTACTTCTTTTGGTTTCTTGGAACTCCTCTTTTTTTCTTCCATCCAGAAGTTAGGGCTTTATTACTCTGCTGTACTGTACATGACTCCGGTGCCCATATCTAAAGCCAAGTGACAGAAGTACAGGACAGTGAGGGTGGGTTCACACTCTTGGAACTATAGCTCTACTGAATGGAGAGAAGGGTGCTCTAGTGAATGGAGAGGAGTGTACTCTTCCTTTGGAGTTTTAACTCCTGCAGACTTAACATTGCTGCAGGTTGTGGCTGCCACCATAGGATTGCATGTGACTGGGCATAGAAAACAGAGAACATAAAAGAAAAACATTTTGCATGTGAGCGTTTTAGAATTCCTTTTTTCCTATGATTAGGTGAGATCTAGAGGAGCTCTCTCTGTCTGCACTCTGGTATTTCCAGTGCATTGAGTTTGAGCCAGGGGATACTGGGGGAAGTTTAAATTGTAAATTCACCATTGATTTGGTGATATGTTGAACTCTGGTCTTCTTGCTAATCTGCTTGTGGCTATTTACTTTTGAGAGTCCTCAAATAGCTGCTTCATGAATTCTGTCCAGGCAGTGGACAGGATATAGTAGACTACTCCATTTTATCTGATTAGAAATTTCCCAATTCCACTTTACTGTATTTTTTAGTCATGCAAGTGTATTAAAGTGCTCTACTGCTGTCTGCATTTTAAGAAATGGCTTCTTAATGATTAATGTGGACTCTAAAAGATGGAATACATGCCAAGCCTTGTCCCAGATCCTAGGAATATAAAGATTAGGAACAGTCTCTGCCCTAAAGAAGCTTACAGCATTCAGTCCTCCCCCATTTCTCCCACATTGGGCATTTTGGCTGGGATGGAAAATTAGATGCTCTTCCCTCATCTTCCAAAGGAATATGCACAAGAAGCAATTTGAACTAATTGGACCTCCCTTTGTCTGAATCTTGAGGGTAATGATACAAAACTAGGAAAGAGCCACTCATCTCCCATGGCAGTGCCTGGATGCCTGGGATTTCCAGGTTCTAGTCCTAGCTCTCTGTCCTTCCATCCATCCTGGTGCTACCTAATATACCCTCAATAAATTCCTTATTTCATTTTATTTTTTAAGAGCTAATTTCCATTATTTACCAACAAAAAATCCTAACAAATACCAAGTTTAAGAGAAAAAAAACAAGTCCATACACAGATCCCTGCAAATGAGTATTTAATCAATGCTACAACACTGGCTGAAACCAAACTTTCTAAGAGTATAAAGGTCATGCTGATTTAGTGAAAGAACATTGTGAAAGATCTTGCAAAAAAAGATGTCCTGTATCTGAAAATAACAACACTGTTTTGAGAAAGGCTGTCTTATTTCTTGTATGTTTCTTGAGTGGCTATTTATAGTTCTCTTTAAGAAGTCATGAACTCTATGTAGCAGCAAGAAAAAATATTTGGGAATATTAAAAGACATTTGAATTTTACAAGTCCATAGTTGAAAACTGAGATTAAGTCTCTAGTGTTTGAAGTTCTGCTCACTGCTAGCAAAAAGCAACTTCATGATTTGAAAGAAAATAAAAAGACATAAAAATCCTCATACAGCATCTTAGACATCAAATAACTTACAAAACAGCATTTTGATGAGTTAACTGTAAATGAATCAGAAACATACGGATTAAATTTCCCTTGAAATACACAAGGGTTTAAAAATTAAGGGAAAAAGTGTCTGGTAAAATGTGTTCTGAATTTTGCCAAGTCCTGAAGATTTAAGAAGCAATTCAAGATGTTTTGCCAGGCCACTCAAAACATTGCTGGGTTCTCCCATCTCTTTAAGAGCAGATCTCAATATTTTATTCCTTCTGGTTGTCTATCTGCCAATCCTTGGTGGATGGGGTGAGAATGGAGAGTAGGAGCACATGCTTACTACAAGCTGTCTTTCTTTTCTACTGCTTCCATCTTACTATGGGCTTAGATATGTGTCCCTTCCCTACCTTCACCTTTTCCTTCTATACACAGTTCTTTTAGAAATTGGGGATGATATTGGTTCCTTAAAGTTATTTAGTACAATTCCTTGGAAAAGTATCCATTTCATGTGCACCATCATTGTCACTCTATTGAAAATCTACAAAAGCTGGAGGAAGAAGAGGAGGAGGAGAAGGAGGAGGGGGAAGGGGAAGGGAAGGAGGAAGAGGGAACTTGTTAGTGCTAAATAAATAATTTGAGTTAAATTTCACTCAGAAATATAATTATAAAATCTGGGGGTGGGGAGGAGAATTAAAAATATTATGCATAAACTAGCTATCTAAAAAGTTAAAACAAATTAGTATGCACATAAAGGTATACTTTATTATTGTATTTTTATTTGTTTAATTTGGTATTATGCAAATTTTCAAACATGCACAAAATAGAGAGAATGGTGTATTGAACTCTATGTGTTCATCACCTTGTTCAACAACTATTGCCATTCAGTCATAAAGAATTTTAAACTTTGAAATTTGCAATATGAATTTTTAAATTGATTCAGTGAGCAATAAGCAAATAAGACTGGCATTTGTTGAGTACAAGGAATTAATCAGGTGCTGGGATGTAAAGAAATATAAAATAATGCCCATATATTGTGGGTAAGGCAAATATAAATAAAGATAGTATTAGGAAAGGAATGAATCTCTTAATTGTGTGGCACAGATCATAGGTTTAAAAACAATAGTGAAAAGAGTGCATTCAATTACTGAGCCCACACTTACTAAACCCTTGGCAGTGAGGTGAGACTAGAACAGCAAAAAATGACAAATCAATATCCTTCAGAAACATGGTGTAATGGGAAAGAAATAGGTAACTTGTTTTTAGTGCTTGAACACAGACATTCTAACAGACATTTCAAATTCATTTTGAGGTACCACAAACTCCTCCTATTAGGACTGAGTTTGCACTTTGATTAATTATTTTCATTCTTTCATGAAATTTAGTTGCTCTTTCACCACCATCAACTATTCACTAAAGGCCTAAAGGGATTATTGGGAGCTCTTGAATTTGGTAAGAGAGGGTCTTCCTAAGATTTTACTTCCATCATGGGAGTGGGTAGCCAGGTGGCCATCCTTGAAAGAGGAAAGGTCAAGTACACTTTGACTATCTTGAGAGTTTGTCTTTCTTTGTCACAGACACAAATTAAGTGAGCTTCAGCTGCTCTCAGGGAGAGAATGCTTTGGGAAGTGGCATGACTGACAGCACAAGGACTAGGGTTTGGTCTATATAACCCCCAGTAGACAATATGACCACTAGATTTTATACTTCCTGCTTAATCATGGCCTTCAAGCCAAAGTAATTAGTAATATGGGTATTTGGAGAATGTGCAGACACTTAGGTTAAAAATCATTTTGTGTGCAAAAGGCCATCTGAATTATATTGTTATGGGCTGAATTGTGTCCCTTTCAAAATTAATATGTTGAAATTTTAACCCCTGGCACCTCAGACTCTGACTACATTTGGAAGTAAGATTTTAAACAGGAAATTAAGTTAAAATAAGCTCATTAGAGCGGGCCCTAACCCACCATGACTAGTATTTTCATAAGAAGAAGAAATTTGGATACATACATGTACAGAGGATAAAACAAAAGGGAGAATATGGCCATCTGTAAGCCAAGGAAAGAGGACTTAGAATAAACCAACCCACCCCCACATTGATCTTGATTTCTAGCCACCAGAACTATAAGAAAATATTTTTTTTTGTTTAAACAAACTAATCTAGAGTAGTTTGTTAAGGAAGCATTAGCGAACTAATACATACATGATTTTTAATATTTATTTTGAAAATGTGAAGATGACATTTGAGTAAGGGTATTAAGGAAATGTGTAACTGAACCAAATAAGAAAATGTCTGTGCACTCCAGCTTATTATATACAGACTAAAAGAGTGATCAGAAATGACAAATTGTGGTCCCAGATTAACAGTTTTGTCTGGTTTCATTTACTCTGATAACATTCTGGTCACATAAACAAATACAATCAAATCCAATTACATATATTCAATATTTGGATTTGAATATTTGGATTAAAAAATTAATGTATAAAAACCTATCATCCTATGAAACAATGTTGACATAAAAAATACCTTTTTGACAAACATGCCTGGCCTGCCAAGCACTGTAGTATATTTTATAACATGAGCTTAAAGCTGTCTTATACACAGTAAATTAGTCCTGAAAGCTTCATTACAACTTTTTGCTGGAAAACAAATTTTTATTTTTAAATCTTATCTAATGTATGTCTGTATTCACTCCATCTCCTTTAGCAAAAACATACGAAAACTTTATTCCTTGAAAATCAACTACAAGAGGCATACTACAGCAGTGTGTGTGTAAGTAGCCATCATGTATGGAAAGCATTAGTAATTGTTTACTATAGGTTAAAAATAAAATATTTGATACCATTTGGATAATTTCAGTCTTAGAGTGGAGTGTGTGGATTGCAAAAATCACTTAAGGTGAAGTTGAAATTTGTTTAAAAATAAAGTTTCACTTACATTTCCCCAAACTACTTCTTGTTTTATGAATACACAGTTCAAATGATGGTTTCTAACTGTCTGCCTATGAAAATGTATAATTATATTAAAAAAGAAACATAATACAGCTTCATCATATGTTATAACCCTAGTTCCAACTCAATGCAGAGTTTTTCTAGTTGCACAAAAGAAATATTAAATGAAAATGTACATCATAAAATGTTAAGTGCAACATAAATGTTTGATTATTGCTATTTTAAATATTTTGAACTTGTGCTGTGGCATATCTCAGGGGTAATTCCAAGACTCTGAGTCCCTGAATGGAAGAAGGAGTTGCAAGTTCTTATTAGTATTTAACAAGAGAATAATTATATCACTTTCCTGAGCCCTCAAAATTGAGATTTGCTTCAGTATCCTGTTACTGGAACTCCAAATCAAGAACCACCCTCTCTAGAAAAGATCCTGAGCCCTGCAGACAATAAAAATCCAAGTTGAGAGAAAGCAGGGTCTTCTACTTCTTCTTGCCAATTTTGTGTTAGTAAAAGAGGATCTTGACATTAAAATCAGGGACACTCTAGTCTTATCCCAGCTGCAGGAAAAGTTAGGGTAGGCACAACTGGGGCTAAACAGCCAGCCTCTGGGATGTGGACTCCATGTGATGATTGTGAGAGCCCCAAGTGTAATTCTACTCATCTTGTTTTTGCATAGTGTGGCATCTAGAACAAAGAGAGTCTGCCAGAACTATTAAATTTATTACACAAATAAAGATATTTGCTTTCACTCTCCACTCTAAACATTAACAGGTATAAATTTGCTGATTTCTGTAGATACCAGTAATAATTCTTTTCATCCCCTGCAAAAGAAGCTAAGACCAAAGAAGTCAAGACTGGCCTTGCTTACCTCCCAAGCTCTCCGGTTTGGCATGAGCAGCAGGTGGGGAGGGAAGTGAGTCCAGAGGCAAAGTCAACAACAAAATCTTTAGGATGAATAAAATAATAGGAAAATAAACTGTTCTCTATTGCATAGTTCTAGTACTGTAATTTGACTAAACTTATTTAAAAGATTATCAACCCATTGGTGAAGATTTTTAATTGAACTTTGAAGATAGATTTTAAAAATACAAGAAGAAGAAATGGAATAGAGACAAAAAATAATGTGACAGTTTCAACCCTGCTGGTAATCAACTCCCTAGAGTCATTAAGAAAGACAAGAGTAGGAGGCGAAACATCTGGAGAAATGTGAGCAGATAACGAATTGGGTGGGTTTTATAAAAGGTGAATGATATCTGTAGGAAGCAAAGTTATAAGAAACTTTGAGACAATAACCCTGAGGTCATATGTGGGTGAAAAAAGGAAGCTGATTCCTGGGCAATTCTTCCAAGGAGATTGGCTATTATAGGCACTAATTCTCACAACCCTACACACAGTGGTCAGCCATGGATAGTCAAAAGCAAAAAACCCTTTATAAACAGAGTCTTATCATGTACTGCATCAGCCTAAACACTGGCACTCTCCTGCCCCTATCATGACACTCCCAATCATGGCTATCAGAGAGTGGGAGTGGGTGATGGTATCATGAACTGGATACAGACTTTCAAGTCTTAGGGGCTTTAATTCAAAAGATGCTGCTGTCACTTATTAATTATAGGAACTTAAGAAAAGTATGTCTGTTCTTAGAGCCTCATTTTCCTCATTTGATGAATTTGGATAATCATGCCCACTTTGCATATTTTTATGAAGATTAAATAAAAACACATCTGACATAGTACCATTCACATAGCAAATGATGGCTACATGTTGGTTCTTAAATCCCCCTTTCACTCATTCCCTCTGCAATCATTGATTCAACACTATCTACCCTGTGCTAGGCACTGAGGTACAAAGAGGAAAAAGATGCAATCCTTGTCCTAAGTGAAGTTATAATTTTGAGAAAGGTAGACAAAAACTGGTGATGATAACACAATATGATAAATAAAAGTGAAGAAATTAGCATAGAGAACTGAGGGGCAGAGACGAGGAGTGTGTAACTCAGCTTTAGAGAAGGGAGATAAGAAAGCTTTACTGAACCAACCTATGATTGGTCCTATGGGATTAGTAAGGGTTAAAGAAGAAGCAAACTGATCCTTCTAAGCAGACAGTATAAGCAAGAGGTCAAGGAGTACATGGTTCATGTGGAGACCTCTCACATTATGACATGGTTAGAGCCTAAAATGTAAAGAAGGAACATGTAAGAAGGACTCATGGAAAAGACAATTGGGGGAGAATTAAATGTGGGAGGTGGAGATGGGTAGGGCAGAGGGAGAGTAATGGGGGGAAATGTGGACAATTATAATTGAATAACAATAAAAAAAGAATGGAGTGGTAAGAGGAGAGAGTGTGAAGGTAGGAAGGAAGCCAGATTATGAAGTACTTGGCATGGCATAGGATTGAGGTCACCCCAACCCTGGGCACCTTGGGCAGATGCTCCTTCCATTTGTCTTGCAGGGGGTATGCTGACTTAGAGAAATCAACTGCTGTGATTTACAGTAAATGGAAGAATCAAAAAGTCATGTAGGATGGATGGGCAAAAATACGTGGATTATACCTGCTGGTGTTACTGGAAATAGTTCTGCAGTCCAACAAAGCTTTAGAGCATCTTTGCACCTTGTGAGTTATTGGAGGAACCCTGAGTAGGATCAGTAGTACACATTGGCCTCTACCACTACTTCTCCAGAGAGAGAACATTTTAAACAGCCTTGCCATACCTCTGACCATGTCTCCCTGGAACAAACTAGATCACTGAAGCTGTTTCACAAGTCCTCAACTTCCAGGCCCTTAGGACAACCAACCAACATAGTTCAACATTGTTCTCTGTGGTGTTTTCAGAGCTTTCTATGGATTCTGAGCCATAGCTTTGAGGGACAACCTGTCAGTCTGGCTGCAACTCAGAAGACCAGTTCTTAATGTAGCCATTTCTCTTTCTTTTCGTATTTAAAATTCCATAGTTGAAAATAAAAGAATAAGTGGAATCATTTTTGTAAGTCCATTTTCTTACTTTATTTCCTTATTTTAGGAGTCAAAGTCAAAGACCCTGCTAGCTTCAATCCTAATGGGGCCTTGCAAGAAATTTTAATGTGTGCATGAGACATATACAAAATGATAAACAACAGTGAGACTTCAGTTGATGAAAAAATACAGGGTGTGGCAAAAGTAGGTTTATAGTTGTGAATATGTTAAACAGTGTATTCTTATATTATTCTTTATTAATTATTATATTATTTTTTCATACAAACAACTGTAAACCTACTTTTGCCATACCCTGTATATGTTCTACAAGAAATATTATCCCTTTTTTTAACTGAAGCATCTGAATTTGATCTAAAACAATACTATGCTGGCCCAAAAGTGTTGCTGCATGGGTTTATTCCCAACTGTACCCCTGTTTGTGACCACTGGTAGCACATAATGAGGTAGACCTAATCAATATTCTCCATGTATTTCCTCTGCCATCACTTTTGAACCTCATCTGTGTTTCCTGACTCCTCAATGACAAGCTATATTAATCACTGTAGTGCATGTTTTCTAAACTGGTCTTTTATATAAATGATACTGATACTTGAGGGTTTCTCCACCTTACCTCTTACTCCCCATTCTAGACATATGTCACTCCAGAAAGACCCAAAATCATTTTTCAGTGTAGTCTCATGAGCTCTGACTCACCCTAAAAAAGTTGTAAACAGGACAAGACTAAGTTGGAAATCAAAGAAAACCATTTTAAATAAGTGAAGATAATCTATTATACATGATTTTTGAGGGGCATCAGCATGACACCTTGGGTCTTGAACAGGAAGCTTGGGAAGTATATCTATTCATGAGAAGATGGCTGTTTTTAGAAAGGAGCAGCAGTTTTTATAGGTAAACATTATTGCAAAGTGATAATTGTTATCAATAGGTAACATTGAGCAACACAATAAATACTACCTTCCAGGGACTAGATCAGAAAGAAAGATGATGAGCTCATCTGCCCACAAAATAGAACTCACAGCTGAAATTTATACAAATAACAATTTTGAATGGAAGAATGGTATAAAGTCTATGGTGACAGAATTGGGACAGAAATCAAGAAATGACTTTGTTCATAACCTATTGGTTAATAGTTATTACAGCCAAGATCTACTGACCCTAATCAATAATCAGTACAACTAGAGAGTTGATATATATTCTAAAAGTTGACATCAGTGGCTCTCTTCAATGATGCCTACTTTCAGGTCTCTGAGGTTGGAAAGGCTTGGCCAGGATCACATAATGAATTTGCAGTGCTTGTACTGGTTCTCTTCCCAGTCCTACAGGATACCTGTCTTTGGCCAATTTACAGACTTTGAGTCATCACTCCCAAATACTAAACATTTTAAGAACTAAAGCCATTACTCTGATTCTGATTACTCTATTTGTTTATCAACATAACATCAAGCAAATTCTTTGATTGTTAACCAGTCATTTGCTACATGTATTTCATGTTGATCAAAATTCTTAACATGGCTTCCAAAAATTGTTATCTTCAATTACATGTTAAAAATAATGGAGTTTGATAATTTAAAATTATTATTATATCTACTATTATTACTTTAGAAAATTATATTTTATTTAAACATAATATAAAATGGTATATAAACTTTAAAATCTCAACACTTTACATCAGTTTAAATCATATTCTGATACTTCAAGGCATTATTTATATTCATTTTATTATTACAATGTACATATTATCTTGTATTTTACTTAAGGCAAAATAAGTGAAATAAGGTTGTTCTGAGGAGTTTTCTACAGCTCTCCAAAAAGGATTCCTGTAAAATGTAATTTTTAAAAAAATCTGATAACATGAAATTTGGAGCTTAAAGAAGTCAGATGAGAACTTTCTGTCAGAAGCCATAAGGCAAGCCCCAATCTACCAGCCAATCAAGTGACATATGGGTAGTAGAGCCAAAAGGGGTAACCTTCACTTCGAAGTGTTCACTCCCTTTCAGTTGTCATCACTGCATGATGTCTGCTGTGTGAGATGAAGTAGGCTCAGTTAAGGCCTGACTTCACAAGAAAAATAAACACAATTATCTCTCACACTGGGACATTTTTCTTGTGCATGGTGTGTTCTTATATAAAAATATGATCATGAAGCAGATATCCATAATAAAATAGTAAAAGTGAGTTTAATTTATTGTGACAGTGATTTCCTTAATAATAGTCCCTAAATAACATTCAAAAGAAATATAGTGTGGTTAAGATCTGAAACCATGAATCTTGTTACTTCAAAGATATTAGCAGACTTTCTTCTAACAATAACACAGGAACTTTGCATTTTAAAATAGACTTACTAGTTGAACATTTCATAGGTTTCAGTGTTAGAACAAGAACTAAAATTCCCCAGCCTTTAGCAAATGAGGTTTTCAACCTCCTTCTTTCTCTTGTAGGCAGAGACTTCCAATCTCACTGGACAAGCACAGAAAACAGAGTCTGCCACCCCACCATTCAGTGTGCAGATGGCCCTGGCCAGCTGAGGGCACAGGTAGCTGTAGAGCAATCCTTGACAAGTCTGGGCATGGAGCAGTCTGGGTAAGATTGATATAGCCTTTCTTTTCTTTCTTTCTTTTTTTTTTTTTTTTACTTTATTGTTGTTCAAATACAGTTGTCTCCATTTTCTCCCCACACTTGCCCACCACCCCAGCCAAACACCCATCCCTCCCTTGCTTCCATGCTTCCCCTGGGTTTTGTCCATGTGTCCTTTATAGTAGTTCCTGAAAACCCTTCTCCCCACTGACCCCTCTACCCTCCCCTCTGGCTATTGTTAGATTGTTCTTAATTTCCATGTCTCTGCTTATATTTTGTTTGCTTTTTTCTTTTGTTGATTATGTTCCAGTTAAGGGTGAGATCATATGGTAT
>JAPYXV010001424.1:0-14128 GCA_028533065.1 Trachops cirrhosus | reverse complement strand
ATGGGAAATGTAGAAGCTAAAAAACTTATGACACATGGACATGAACTAAAGGGGGATAATGTGGGTGGGAGAGGGTGTTCAGGGTGGAGGGGAATGAAGGGGAGATAATAGGACAACTGTAATAGCATAATCAATAAAATATATTTAAAAAAAAAGAACAAGTCACAAAGCAGCCTAGGTAATGCAGGCCTGATTTCCCATGGGAGAACTTCCTCACGGGCATGGTCCTGCATGCCGACTCACTCCCCACTGGTTTTCCACATGGGTGCTGGGCTACATTTCCACGCTTTGAGAAGCAGTTCCCTACATAGTACAATGAAGCTTATTATTATTATTATTTTTTGTCAAAGTGAATGCTTTCTAAACACTGGCTTTAAAAAAGATTAGTAAGACAAAAGATTAGGAATGGGAGGCGGTTACTTTTTAAAGCTTTTTTTTCTCTTTTGATGATACCTGAATTTCTTTTCTCAGATGTCAGAATTTGCTTAGTTAAGGATGAGAGTTACTATTTGTACTATATACGACTTCTGTGGCTCTCTGACTGTGTGACAAGTTTCAGATGTGATTCCACAAGGCTTTCTTTCTGAGTGTGGTTTCTGTGCCACGTACAAATGAAGAAGTTTTCTGAGTCTTTTCAGTGGCAGACAGGTGAATGACAGCAAGGCGTACTTTGCAAAAGCACTTTGTGAGGTGGAAGAATGTGTGCCTTGCATGTGTTGGTTCATTCATAAACTTTTACTTTAGTACCTTTGTGCCTGGTGTGTCCTAGATGGTAGGAGAAGGATGATAAATAGACTCAGGTCCTGCTTTCAAGGAACCCACACTTTACCAGAAAGGATAGGCAATTAAATTCTAGTAAATGAAGGGCTCCAGGCAGGTCAGAGAAGGGGTCTGGGATGGTGCCCATGGGAAGCAATGGTGCGACTTTATCAAGTGGGAGGGAACTAGACAGTGAAGCTTAATGAACTGAATGAAAATGAGTGGGGCCACTTAGGAATCTGGCTTTGAAATGGCTGAAGACAAGGCTGGAGGTGTGAACAGAGCCATTGATCTTAGAGGCCTTGGATGAAATCACATTTTTTAGATAAATTCCTACTTTCTGGAACTTTGTATTTTAGATTAGATGAAGCAGGGTATACCAATAAGAAAGGGATGAAGTGCTACAAAATAAGTTCATATAAAATAGCTGAAGATTTTTGAGAGGATAAAATGTGTCAGAGAGAGATGGAGATAGATAGACAGATAGATAGATAGATGATAGATAGATAGATAGATAGATAGATAGATAGATAGATGATAGATAAGAAGAAGAAGGAGGAGGAGGAGGGGAGAAGTTGAAGAAGAAGAAGAGGAAGGAGAAGAAGAAGAGGAAGAAGAAGAAAAAAGAAGAAGGGAAGGAGGAAGAAGAGGAGGAGGAGGAGGATGGGAAGGGAAGGGGGAACTGGAAAAAGTAAAAGAGAGGAGAGGAGAGAAGAAAAGAGAATACAAACTTCCAGCTTGTGGAATTGCCTACAGTGGGACACAGAGGAAGACAGTGAGTTGGTGGTGGAATGACGTTTATCATGGATTCATAGTATTTTCACAAACCAGAGTTTAATGAGGTCTGATGAATTAGGTCAGCCTCTCATTTTGGTCTGAGTACATCTACATAACCACATGTCAGTGCTTCTCAACCGGGGTCCATTTTGCTCCATGGGGATATTTGACAATGTCTGGAGACATTTTGGGTGGTTACTCTGGGGTAGAGGTTGCTACTATCATCTAGTGGGTAGAGGCCAGGATACTGCTAAACATCTAACAAGCACATGATATACTCTCACAATAAGGAATTATCTGGCCCAAAATGTCAATAGTGCCAAGGTCAAGGAACCCTGCCTTAGAGCTCCCCACTGCAGATGTATGTACTTGTGTGAGATGGCATTTAGCTGAGGACAAATCTAGATCACAAACAATCAGTCTATACATACTCATCCACTGCCTCACTCAGTACTGTGTGTACATTGTGGAAATAACAATACTGTGCTGTTTGTGGAATGTGTGACCAAGTAAGAGATTCCTGAAATTAAACATTGCAGTGCTCTTTTAGAAATACGCATGAGATAGAGGTGGGAGGAGCCAGATGATCTGATGCAAGTGCCTTTATTTTATGCTGTGCTTACAAGTGGGCTGAGTCTGGACCTACAACAGCCCCTGGGGGAGGCAAGAATGGAATTTTTTAAAGAAAAAGAGTTGGGTGTGTGGGGGAAGGGGAGAAGCATTAGTCTCTTGTTCTTCTGGGCTATTGCCTCAGAGTTTCAGGATGTGAGCTGGGATAATGGGTTAGGTAAAGGGACAGGCTGTTCCCAGGTACAGGAAGGTAAATCTTGAAACTGGAAAAAATAACGGTGCTCGTGCTGCCTCTTACATGACAAATCCAATAAGCAGAGACAGGGATTAAATCTTTAGGGGTGCTTTATTCAGATGGCCAGTGACCTTAGAAGACAGCAGGTTTGTACCCTAACAAAACCATCTTACATTTTCTTTCTAAGCCAGACTTTTATAACAAAGAATAAACAAGGTGTGGTGAGGGTTTTGAAATTCAGGAAGAATTAGGTGAAAGAAACTGCAGCATTCTTGTCCTGGGCAATTAGCTGTTCCCAGGGACAGATGGTTATTTGTCTCTCCCTGGAACACAATGGCCCACGTGTCTCCACTTGTCCCCAGGCGGGAATCTTTAGCAGTGCCCCAGGAGGTTGGCTGTCTCTCCCAGGAGCCAGGTTGGGCCTTATCTGTAGTTTCTGAAACAATAGCTTTAACATATGCATCACTTACTAGGCTTATAACTGTTTACCTTAAACTAAGATTTCTGAACTTTTGAGTCCCCTATCATTCTCTACCATTAGTATATTTTTAATTAATTAATTAATTTAAATTTTTTTCAAGTACAGTTTTCTGTCTTTTCCCCTCACTCTCCACCATTAGTACTAAACTATCTTATTTTTATGAGATCAGCTTCATATGGAAGTATTCATTCTGTTGCTGGGCATGTAACTTAGCATTGGACTGTCCAATGGGGGATTTAGGAATATACCTAATTGCAGACCCACATAAGGAGGCACATTGTATGCAACGACAAGCTATGATACTGAAGAAAATGACAAGGATATGATACTGAAGAAAATGACAAGTGACAAACAATAAATACCTCTTGAAGACCAGTGATACTAGGCAGCCAGGAAGTTAGGTTAGACCAGTAAATACCAAAGAATCACACTCTCTGTTTTATATTGGACACTACACCATGTACTTGCTTTTCTTTATGCTCTATGAGTTGTGAAATATCAGTTAGGTTAAAAGAGCAGAGTCCTTTAAATTTTTCACATCCATGGTTATGCCTTAAAAGAAAGTAGTCTATAGCTGCCTGATTCTCCAATACTGCTTCTCTGACTTGTCCTAGTTCTTGACTAATGGCACTGATGGCTTGTGAGGTGGCATTCAAAGCTTTTGCCATAGCTCAGGCTAATCTGCTTATTTCTACATTCAAATAGGTTACCATGGCTGGCATTACAAATATGGTTAAAGGCACATGTTCAGGAAGGCTAAAAAGCTGTAAGTCACTGTTACAATCAGGTGTAAGGGAGAGGTCCTGTCGAGCCTGGGTCAGGTGGGACTTCTGAGGCATAAAGGGGACTTCTGGGGGCTTCAGAAGACCATCAGTCTTCCCAAAGAGCATGATCCCCCAGAACTGTTTGCTGGAACATAGGAATACACAGTCATTCCACATATCAGAAACCATCCTGTGGGCAATTTTTTAAAATTGTTGTTCAAGTACAGTTTTCTGCCTTTTCCCCCGACCCAAGCCCAACCCCCTAGCTCTCCTCACCTCCCTCCCATTTCCACCCCCCCACTGTTATTGTCCTTTATAATTGTTCCTACAAACCCTTCACCCTTTCCCCCTGAAATTCCCTTCCCTCTCCCCTCTGGTGACTGTCAGCCTGTTCTCTATTTCAGTGTCTTTGGTTATATTTTGCTCACTTGTTTGTTTTGTTGATTAGGTTCCTGTTAAAGGTGAGATCATATGGTATTTGTCTTTCACTGCCTGGCTAATTTCGCTTAGCATAATGTTCATCAGTTCCATCCATGCTGTCACAAAGGGTAGGAGCTCCTTTCTTTCATTCTGCTGCATAGAATTCCACTGTGTAAATGTACCATAGTTTTTTGATCCATTCATTTACTGATGGGCACCTAGGTTGCTTCCAGCACTTGGCTATTGTAAATTGTGCTGCTATGAACATTGAGGTGCATAGGTTCTTTTGGATTGGTGTTTCAGGGTTCTTAGGATATAATCCTAGCAGTGGAATTGCTGGGTCAAAAGACAGATCCATTTTTAGTTTTCTGATGAAATCCCGTATTGTTTTCCATAGTGGTTGCACTAGTCTCCAATCCTACCAAGCACCTGGCCTCACACAGCCCAGCCTGGCTCTCTCCCAAGAATCTTGCAGCAGACCTGGAGGGTGCCAGGCCTGGGGCTGCAGCCACCCTGGTCCCTGTGCTGGTCCCAGGGACCTTATTGTCCTTAAGCACTCTCCTTACTGTCTGGTTTTTCAATGTGCTCTACAATTTTTGGTCTCCAATCTTCATATATGTGGGAATACCATTGACTGTTTGCTCTGTTCTTCAGAAGATCGGCCAGGTGTTTCACCTCTGCTCAGGGGGGAGTGGACTCTGTTCCCACCTATTTCACCATCATCTTCTCTCCCCTGTGGGCAATTTAACATGAGCATAAACATAAGATATGTCAGTGGTGGTGGTGCAATTCATCTTCCCATCTGCTGAGAGCACAAAATAGGTTTTAGTACAGTTGACAAAAGGTGCACATACTCTAGCTGGGCCTACATTAGCGACCTTTAAGGGAAACATTTCCCTGTCCTTTATAGTTACCACTGGTCCCCAATTATAAATATCAGAATAGGTCATTTTCTTTTTTATATGCTCAAACACAGTATAATTTCTAAGTCTTTCCAAGGGAGAACAAACACCTGCAAGGCATGAAGTGAAAGTTTGTTCAATACAAGTTCCTCCTGCAAGACAAAAGTGAGAAATATTCAAAACATTTTTTGTTAAATATACTCAAACATTTTCATCCTGTTTGAAAGGAATAAGCTGTCCATAACAAGGGGTTAAACAAGAGGTAATGAAGAGAACATAAGTCATTGTTTCCAAAAGATGACTTTCAGGTCTTCTTGAAGTTTGGTGGTCCATTGTTCCTCCAGTGCTTTCTTTATTCTGGTGTGATTAATCCAGGGTTTTATTCCTGCTATCTTCACTGCAGTTGATGTGGTGAGGAGTATGTCCCAAAGTTCAGTCCACTTCTCTTCTAATTAACTCTCTGGAGATCTTGTCCTCCACATCTTGAGTGGCACTTTATCTCCTGTCTCGAATGAATGCAGTGAACCTATAGGGGAGAAGTCTCTAATACGGGCAAGGTCATTAGTTACAGCTAAGGTCTCACTTAAATGCTGTACACATTTCTTCACCTTCAGTTTTTTATCTCTCTCTATGATATATCCCACCCTAATCATAGCCTGAAATGGTCACCTGTACACAATTTCATAGTGACTCAACTGAATCCTACTTTGAGGAGCCATCCTTATCCTGAGCAGGGCAATAGGCAAAGCCTGATCCCAATGAAGATGAATTTCTTGACAGCTTGGCTATAGATTTCTTCAAGATGTGATTCATCTTCTCTACCTTCCCAGAAGCCTGAGGTCTCCATGCCATGTAGAGTCTCTACTTGATTCCTAAAATTTTACTAACCTTCTGTGTAATTTCTGAAATGAGAGCAGGTCTGTTATCACTCTGGATACTGCCAGGGAGGCCAAAGCAAGGGATTATTTCCTTCAGTAAGGCTTTCACTACCTGAAGGATTTCTCCATTCTAGTAGGATAAGCTTCTACCCATCCTGAAAAAGGTGTTAACAAAGACTAACAAGCATTTCCACTCTCAGACCCGTGGTATCTGAGTAAAGTCTATTTGCCAGTCCTTAAGTGGGCACTGTCCTTGGTAATGCTTTCTTTCCCTCCTGTGTTGGGGATCTGTTTTGATGTTGTTCTTTTGGCACACAATGCATCTAGCAATTACTTTTAGTATGGGTTTAGAAGTTTCAGGACCTGTGAGCCATGGTTTGACAGAAATGGTTAATGAGTGTTTTCCATAGTGTGTGGCCTCATGCAAATGCTTCATAAATGGCTCTACTAAATGTTCAGGAAGCAGTATAACTCCTTTCTTATTCTTTTTCCATCCACTATCAGGACCTTCTTCATCAAAACCCCAACCCTTAACTTTCTCTATGTCTGCAGTTGAACATTCAGAGACAAATTGTGACAAGTTCAGAACAGGTATGGAAGGCATTTTAAGTGCTTCTTTAGCAGCCTCTTTAGCTGCTCTATCAAACAGATTGTTTCCTCTAGGCACTTCAGTGTTCTCTCTCTGATGCCCCAGGCAGTGCACAACTGCCACCTATAAAGATACTTGAATGGCTTCTAATAGTTTTAAAATTTCTGCTGCATGCTTAATCTCCTTTTTATTTGGAGGTTAACAGTTCTTTTTCTTTCCAGATGGAACCATGTGCATGCAAAATTAGGAAAGCTTGCCTTGAGTCAAGATATACATCCACTCTCTTTTCATGCAACAATTCCAGTACCCTTACCAATGCAATCAGTTTAGTTTTCTGAGTAGGAGTTCCTGGCAGCAAAGCCTTGGCCTCCACCACTCCTTCAAGAGTCACAACTGCATACTCAGCCTCTCTGTTTCCTTTGTCCATGTAACTGCTTCCATCTGCATAGACAGTCTGATCTATTTCTTCTAAAGGATGATCCTATAAATCAACTCTGCTAGAATACACTTCATTGGTTATTCAGCACAGCCATGTATTAGCACAGCCAAGTCAGGCTCTGGGAGAAGAAAGGCAGGATTTAACTTACAGTTTTGAGGGAGATGTTGGGATTGTTGAGAAGAATAGCTTGGTACCTGCCCATTCTTCCAGCTGTGAGCCACACATTTCCCTTTTCCTTCAGCAGGCTCAGCACTTGCTGGGATGCATAACTGGTATAGGTTGTTCCAAGGAAAACTGTTCAGCCTCCTGTAAGAGCTTACAGGTGGCTGTCATGGCTTTTAAGCAGGCTGGCTACCTCTGGACAGTGTGTTCTAGTTTCTTTGACAAGTATGTAGTGAGTTGTGGAATATCACTAAGCATTTGGGTGAGGAATCCTAGGGCAATTTCCTGTCTTTCCTGCACATGTAATTGAAAGGGCTTTAGTAGGTTTGGAAGCCCCAAGGCTGGTGCAGAAGCCAGGTGCACCTTCAGGGACTCAAAAGCCAGAGTGCACTCTAAAGGGCTATATTTCAGTCCCTTCAGAGCCTCATACAGTGGTTTAGCAATGAGCCCAAAGTTTGGAATCCAAATGCTGCAGTCACTTGCCATCCCCAGGAATCTCCTTAACTGTTACCTGGTATTGGGAGGGGCCCTCTGTGGGTTTTTGTTGTATTACCTGTACCATATTCAGACTTTTCTGCTTAGGGACACCTTTCCTCATTCCATCAAGAATGTATCACTTATAATGCTCTAAGAAAGGAAAGTCATCCCCATTAGGGTCCTAGTTGGGCTCGGTTAAAGGTATTGCCCTAGTAGGGTTGAGAATCCCATCTGGATTTTCGTGGTGTAACCTCTGAGCCTCTTCATTTACCCTATCCAACACCAGCCTCCCCTTATCCTCCATAAGCAAAGGTTTTAATAAAGCTTGTATGTCTGCCTAACTGGGATGATGGGTGGCAAAAATGAATGCAAACAAATCAGTTATTTTAGTAGGACAATCCCTGTAAGAAGCACTTGAGCTTTTCCAGTTTAATAGATCTGATGTGGAAAATGGAGTATGTGTCCAATAATATCCAGCAGGCTGGCCCTCTGGCTTACCCCCTCTGCAAGTCTCTGCAAAGGAAATTACCCTGCCTGGTAGGGGCTTTTCCTTCACCAAATTTGGTTCCCTAATGGGTTCAAGATGGTGATACCAGTTCAGGTGCATTTTCCCCAGTTCCCTTGGCCAAGTAAGGAGAAAGATCCCCCAGACCCAGAAGGGCCATAGGAACCCTGACCATTCTAGCAACAGTCATAAAATCTAGATCTTCCTGGTCTCCTTCTCTGAGCTTCTGTTTTTCACATACAAATTCTCTTTTCTCTGAACCATTAGCCTATTTTCTTTTAATTCTGCATCTTTATCATGTAAACTCAAAAAATCTTCTAGGTAAGGCATTTTGTCCCACTTCCCTGATTTTTGACAAAACAACTCTAATTGCAGTATAGTGTCGTAATTTAAAGACCCATTCAGAGGCCAGTGCTCTCCTGAGTCTAAATTATACAATATGCAACCCTAACAGCATTACAATAAAAATCACATTCATTATTTATATGCTTATAATTTGACAAATTAGCCAGAACTCACCCCAGTGGGCTGTTTCTTGGAACAGAGAATTTTTCCCCCATTCTACCAGATGGAGCTCCTTCAGACAAAGGTTACCCAAACTAAATCAAAAGATGTCCTTTTCCAAAGAGAGATCCTTCATACAGAGGGTACCCAAACCAAATTGGATGTCATTTCCCAGACAGAAAGCTCCATAACCCAGAATGGTACCTTTGCCAGATGACTTGCCAGATAAATCATAACTTGAGATTTTAACCTGAACCAGAATGTGCAACAATTCAATCAAACATGATAAACGAGAAGTGATGGGAGTGAGAGGGAGAATCCCCAAGTGAAATCACTTGGCAGCTGCTTGGGATCCTCCAAACCAAACTCCTAGGGCCTCTCAGCTCAATCAGCTGATGGGACTCCTCGCCAAATACCCAGACTTACTGAAAAGTCCCAAAGTCTGTCCTAGAATGGTGTCCCCAAAATATGAAACCAGAAAAGACACCAGCACTTGTGTTGCCTGTCACATGCCAAATCCAATAAGCAAAGACAGGGACTGAATCTTTATGGGTGCTTTTTTCAGATGGCCAGTGATCTTAGAAGACAGCAGGTTTGTACCCTAACAAAACCGTCTTACATTTTCTTTCCAAGCCAGGCTTTTATAACAGGGAATAAACAAGGTGCAGTGAGGGGTTTTGAAATTCAGGAAGAATTGGGTGAAAGAAACTGCAGCATTCTTGTCCTGGGCAATTAGCTGTTCCCAACGACAGGTGGTCATCTCTCACTCCCTGGATCACAATGGCCCAGATGCCTTCACTTGTCCCCAGGTGATAATCTTTAGCAGTGCCCCAGGAGGTTGGCTGTCTCTCCCAGGAGCCATGATGCACTTTATCTGTAGTTTCTTAAACAATAGCTTTAACATATGCATTACTTACTGGGTTTATAACTACTTACCTTAAACAAAAATTTTCCAACTCTTGAGTCCCCTATCAGTCTGGCCACATGCCATTATGGCTGATGCCAGATGTCTATTGTAGGAGGAGGGAGAGAGTTTCAATGAAGCCGAGGGCTACCGAGTGAGTTGGGATAACTGAATCATGAGAAGTCCAATGGGTTGGAAAACTGGTGTGACTGAGTCATAAGCAGTCTGGTGGGTTGGGAAACTGGCTTGACCTTTTGACTGTTTTTATGCATGTTACTAGGTCAGTTTGGAATGGCTTTTTGTCTTGAAAAACAAGAAATACAAATTGATGATGAATTCCATATAGTGATGTTAAAAATTAATAAATGGCTTAATTTTTAAAGAACATTGTGAGCATCTTGAACTAGCAATGGTAAGAGCAAATATAGCTAAAGGTAAAATACATTAGAATCTCAGAGAGTATTCTGGTGACCATTTCCATTTTCTAGACTACATATATTCTAGTAACATGTTTCTTAATCTTTCTGTCCATAGTGTCAGTGTAAAAATTCATTTTTTAGAAGAGCCTAAAGTCCATATAAATAAAACTACATTAAGTCAACAAATGACAGACAAATTCTGGAGAATTGAGCTTGTTTGGTGTCAGTCTTATTTAAAGGTGATCTTATCTAAATATGAATTGTGTCTTGCTTAAAGGGTGGTATTTATATGGGATAAGCGCTAGAAAAAAAAACAAACCATCAATCTATTTTAGACATTAGAGAGTAAAGAAAATACACTAGAGGCAAAATAGCTCTTTGGCACATTATATTTTCACCTAGAACATTACCGAAAGTAAGTCACTACCACAAAACCAGGGCTTCACTGTCTTCTTTCTTCCTTTCTGCGTAAAGCTAGGTATTTATTACAGGTTGACATCTTCATGTTTTTGTAGGTTAAGAAGGCATGAGGCTTTTTAAAGAATTTTATTTTATTTTTTAAATTATTTTATTCTTGTTCAAGTACAATTGTCTGCATTTACTCACCACCACTTGCCCCCACGCCAGCCATACCCACCTCCCTTCCCTGCTTCTACCCCTCTGCTTGATTTTGTCCATGTGTCCTTTAGAGTTGTTCCTGAAAACCCTTCTTCCCCTCCCCCCATTATCACCTCTCACCTCCTCTCTGGTTACTGTCTGTTTGTACAGACTTGTATTTTAAAAATAAAAGTGACAAGACACATTCTCATTTAAAGGGTATTATGGTATTTTGTAACGGGAAAAAAATATGCTTCCTACAAACTTGTTTTCCTGTGAAGACAAGTGTCAGTCAGGTAAGTGGACAGGTGTTTTCAAGAGTTATTTTAGCAGATGCACCAGTCTGTATTCCCACCAACAGTGCACTAGGGTTCCCTTTCTCTACAACCTCTCCAGCACTTGTTGTCGGTTGATTTGTTTATGATGGCCATTCTCTGTGTGAGAATGGTGTGAGGTGGTATCTCATTGTGGTTTTAATTTGCATCTCTCTGATAGCTAGCGATATTGAGCATCTTTTCACGTGTCTCTAGATCCTCTGTAGGTCCTCCTTGGAGAAGTGTCCATTCAGGTCCTTTGCCTATTTTTTAATTTGGTTGCTTGTCTTCCTGGAGTGGAGTTGTGTAAGTTTTTTATATATTTTGGAGATTAAACCCTTGTCCAAGGTATCATTGGCAAATATGTTTTTCCATATGGTTGGTTCTCTTTTCATTTTAATGCTGTTTTCTTTAGCTGTGCAGAAGCTTTTTAATTTGATGAAGTCCCATTTGTTTATCCTTTCCTTTATGTCTCTTGCTTTCAGGGACATATCATTGAAAATGTTTCTGCATGAAATATCTGAGATTTTCCTGCCTATGTTCTCCTCTAGGACTTTTATGTTGTCATGACTTATATTTAAGTCAAAACAAATAAGCAAGCAAAATATAACTAGAGACATTGAAATTAAGAACAAACTGACAGTAATCAGAGGGAAGGTCGGAAGAAATAATGGGGGGGAAGGGGAAGGGTTTTTAGGAACATGTATAAAGGACAGATGGACAAAACCAAAGGGTATAGGATCAAGGGTGGGAAGTGGGGACGCTGGAATGGGTGGGAGTGGTGGGAGGGAAATGGAGACAACTGTACTTGAACAACAATAAAAAAAGTTAAAGAAGAGTTATTTTAGTAGACTCGTAACTCTGTCAGCTCTAGCCTGGCTCAGTATGCACTCAAAGCTGAAACTTCCTGGTTTTAATCACCTTATTCAGCCCTGGGTCATACTCTCAGCTTGTTCTCACCAAACTGAGTTCCATAATCAATCTTTAACTCATAAAGGAATTTGCAACTTTCATTTTAGCTGTTGTGGTGTATGTTACTATGTATGTCTTTTCTGAAAGAACATTTATTATCAAGTCCTTCATAATGAAGTTCCATCTTGAATAAAGTATCTTCTAGGAGCACCTCGCTCAATGTATTCTTTTACAGGAGATGAAAATGATAGGAAAATAGAAATATGCTACTTCCTGCAGGAATCCTTGAGTTTTTTGCAGCGTTGTACCTCTATCTCTGACAGCACTGTTTGACCAGTGATAGCCCTCAAAAACTAAAAGCAAGAAGGATGATGGCAGCGAGGTAGGAGGGAGCAGATTTCACTTCCCCCTACACATGGGAGAAAAACCTAGGTGATCTACGGAGGAACAGAGCAAACAGCCAATAGTACCCCAGCATAAATGAAAATAGGAGACCAAAAATTGTACCGGACATTGAGAAACCAGATGGTAGGGAGACCACCTCAGGACAATAAGGTCCCAGGGACCTGTGTGGGGGACTAGGGTGGCTGCAGCACCAGGCCTGGTGCCCGCTAGGTCTGCCTATCAGTCCTTGGGAGAGAACCTGGAAGGCCCGGAGCCCACACCTGTAAACCCGGGGAGAGCGTTCTCTGAGGAAGGCATGGATCCCACACTGAAGACCCTTCGGAGAAGTGCCACCTAGCCCTGGGGAGAGTACATGCACCAGGCTGACTGAGTGCTGAACAGGAAGGGAGAAAAGCAAAACCAATCACCTCTCAGCCTGCTGCAGCCAGAAAGATGAGAAAAACGAGTTTGGCCAGTTTGAAACCAGCAAGAGGTTTTTTTTTTTTGTTTTTTTTCAAGTAATTTTTTATTTTTTATTATTTTTTATCTTTCAATTACTTTTGCTTCTCATTCCTTCTGTCTTCTTTTAATCCTTCTTCCTTTCTTTCTAATTTTATCTCTTCTTCTTTCCTTCTTCTACTTTTTTTCCTTTTTCTTTTTTCTATTTAAATACAAGTGAGACAAAAAAACCCCAGAACTGTGAAAAGACCAGAGTTGGACAAAAAGAGGGGGTATCCAAGCAGCTGAGACAGTGAGACAAATTTCACTTTGCTATTACAGAGAACCTGCAAGTTTTTGCATATTTGTATTATTATTTTTCATTATTTTTACATCTTTTATTTTAACAGTATTTTTGTACTCCTTTCTGTATAGTCTTCTTTGGCGGCTGTTTATATTGTATCGTTTAACATGTGTCCCCTGTTATCTCATTCATAGTGTATTGCTAATTTACTGTCCTTCACTTCATTTGTGTTCCATTAGCACACTACTCAAGGTCCTATACTCCCTATTCTTGTTATCCTGATCTCATAGATTCTGTCATATGATTGTTGCTCTAATATAATTATAAATAGCAGCTATTCCATACAATTGTAAATACTACACAACACCCCTCCCAGATCTTAGCCCACTTCACAGTTTCCTGAAATCTGTTACTGTAGTGCTTAACTCTATTCTCTCACACACTACACCTATTTATGATCCTTTACTCTCACCTTACCTCAGAATCTGACCTCCCAGAAACTAACTGCTTTCTAGATCCAACTCATAATCCTTCCCTTCCAAACAAGAGACTTACCTTCTTTCCATCCTTTCTAAAAAGTGGCTCATTGGGTAGAAGATCACAGTTAACACGATATATAGCCAAAGGATCTCCTATCTCTTCTTTACTGGTTGCTACTGTAAATATCATAGAATACTCTCTTGCTTTCTTAAATCATTTGCCTTACCCCTCCAACTGATCACAAAAAAGAGTAGCTGGAAGTGGTGAATGCCAGGATACCCAATGGAAGAGGAAACCCAACAACAAAGGAACTGCCAACAGATAACAACAGAAGAAGGTGAAGGAGGGAGAGGTAGCCACACTAACCTCAATCCAGGACCTACCTGGAAATACAGGTAAATAGTGGAGAAATTATCCAGAAAAAACAACTAAGCAAAACAACAACAGCAAGAAAGACTCATCAAAACCTTATACACATGGAATAACCAGCTTCAACACAACCTGGCCTCACCAGCACAATGAAATACAAGAGGTGGTGGACAGAGTGACCCTCAGTTAACAAGCTGGTGGGAAGAATACACCAAAACCCAAAGAGAAACAATCAAAACCCAAAAGAATCTAAACCCAAAGAGAAACACAGAGCCAACTTAAATGACACCACAAGACCAGTGAGCTCCGGAGATCAAGGAGACTGGGCCCCTAAATTCACAGGTATTCTACCACAGAAGATCACACCATAAACACAGGGAGCCAGAACAGATCAATTTAAGAAAAAGAGACTAACGAGAAGAATCTCACAAACAATGGGAAAACAAAGAAACAGTCCCCAATTGAAAGGAAAGGAGGAAGGCTCAGAAAGAATGCTAAATGAAATAGAAGCAACTCAACTATCAGATATTGAGTTCAAACCAATG
>JAPYXV010001423.1:0-14128 GCA_028533065.1 Trachops cirrhosus | reverse complement strand
CTGTACGTCAGACTATCTTTGAGCTGAAGAAACTCAGTATCCCTGGGTGATACCCAACACATGGGTATCTTACCCTTTGTTTTCCTTTGTCATGGCCCAGTTTTTCTCGGAGATTTTAGTCAAATGCTTGTTGTTATTCCCCTATCTTTGTAACTTCAGAATCTTGGATCTGGACCAACAGGCTTTTAATCAACCCAATTAAGGCAATGCAAGCAGGAGTCCAGCGAGGAAGGGCAGGTAACTTATGGGACCTGAATTTCTGAGATCATGGGAAGGCAACACCTGGCTTCATGCTGAAACAGCAAGGTTTGCAAAGGGCTGACACCCTGCCTTTTTGTCTTCCACATCACCTCTCACCCTCCAGGTTCATAGGTCCTTTTATTTGTTTTTATTTAAGTACAGTTGGTATACAATATCATATTAGTTATAATAGTTTCATGTGTACAATATAGTGATTTGACATTTTTATACCTTACAGTATGATCACCCCACTAAGGTTAGTAATCATCTGTCACTATGCAAACATCACAATAATGCGGACTATATTATTGCATAGGTTCTTTTAGCATTGGTCCTGCTGAGGCTTTGATTTGGCAAGTTACAGATATAATTCTTAATAAGCAGACATAATATACCAAGTAAAAGGAACTGCTATAAATAGTAATATGGAGTTACTTTAGTAATGTGGAGGTGAGGTGTTGGGGAGGGGAAGCATTCTATTGTCCTGTGATTAGTCTTAGTCGTTTAGCGAGCCTGTGCCTCTACACTGAGAACTTCACCAGTATTTCTCAGGGTTTTTCTCTCCCCCTTGCAGGACAGGCCGCTACACTGGGCCAGAGTTGTGCATTTCCCTTCCCCAGGTCAGATAGGCTTCGGTTAACTAGTTTCCCCTGTGGGCAGGCCTCGTTCAGAACGGAGAAGAACAGTGCCCCGATGCACTTCCCAGCAGTTCCCTTCCCCCTCTCTTTGCTAGAAGCACCAGGGGATTTCTCTCTGACATTTACTGTTAGAACCTGGTCAAGATAATGGAGGTAAACCTCACAAAACTCTGGAGGTCCCGCTGTGCCTGGGTCCCCCTGTAGTGTTCAACTCTCACACTGGTCCATACTCTGGGCCTCCAGCAATACGTCATCACCAGACGTCATCACCGTGCAGGGGTTCCTGGCCGGGCACTGCTTCCCCAGGCGCCTCCACTCGGAGTCTCTGCTCCATGAAGCCGGACTCCCTGTGTTTTTGGCAGTCTCCTTAGCCTTGGGGGCAGCAGTTGGCCCTAGGTCATGCCTCTCTTACAGATACAAGAAGAGTGTTTGATTTTTCAGTCTGATCAGCTTTTTACTCATTGTTAGGATGGAGGGGTGACTTCCAGGGTCCTGAGAAGCGGAACTGGAAACTGGAAGTTGTAAATACAGGGCAGGGCCGAAGTGGGTTTACAGTTGTGAATACGCAAAACACTGCATTTATTCTTGCATTATTTATTAATTCCTGTATTATTTCCCATACATACAACTGTAAACCTACATTTGCCCATCCCCGTATTTAGAACTTCCAGTTTCCAGTTCTGCAAAAATTAGTAGTTCAAGGAATGCACAGATCAAGGAAATAGATCATTGAAAAATATCCTTGCAGCCTAGAGAGAAAAATAACACAATCTCAGTTGAAATCTTCAAATAAGGAACTAAATGGATGATGGTACGTGGTTACCGATATCTAAATGGCAAAACAGCCCAAGGGGGAAGATGGTAAGCATGATGCAAACTGAGTTCGGACAGTAGGATTGTATTTTCTATATAGGATTGAATTTGAGCAGTTGCAATAGTAAAGAAAGGAAGTAAAAAATAGGCACCTAGGTGAAGAGACATACTGGAATGCACAAAGGTGCCTCATTATCTGTAAGGAAAACCGTCTTGGACTTCCAAAAGTATCCAAAAAAGCAAACTGAAAAAAGAGCCTCAACCTTTCAGTCCCATAGGCAACAAAGATGTCATGGTCCTGAGGAGAATGAGCTCTTGTCAGTCAGTTAGTTCCAAACTGCAGCAAGAAGGTGACTTAATAAGGTAGTAGAGGAAGGGACTTTCACTCAGGCAAAAGTATTGTAACCTTACCACTTCTTTTGATCTTTAAGATATATCAAATACTTTTAATTCCTCTTCATATTCTGATGGCATTTCCCTTGACAAGCACATGATGCGAATTCTGTAGTGCTAAGAAACTTATGACTGTATTACGTTGCCCTTTAGTTAGTAAACGAAATATGATGTTAGACACAGCATACCAATTTACCGCTAATTCAAAGACGAAGTTTGAGGATTCATTTGAATCTCACTCTTAATTCTTGTTTTGTTGGGGGTAAATGTATGTTTGTTTTTCCAATGAGTATTATTTTTGTTGATTATATATGGTGAAATATATATCGTAAGGGCCATCATGCCTCTAATAATGTGTTCTGTATAATTAAGGTGAGTTATCAGAAACATCCAATGATTAAAACTCTAATCATGTATCATTTTTATAGGAAGTTTACAGAGACCCATCTGAAAACCATTCCCAGTCGTGCATTTTCAAATCTGCCCAATATTTCCAGGATGTAAGTCATTTTTTAAAGTAAAAATTTTGCAATTGTGACATGTTATTTTCTAAATGTGTCCTATCCAGAAAAATTATCTCCATATGTAATGCATATGAACATTTTATGTACAAGATGTTTTTTTATTTTGCTACATGTCTATTCCCTAACTCCTAAATGATTTTTAAAGCTAAAATAAATGTAAATGAATTTGCTCTTGAAAGTTTAATAATTCTTGATATATTTTAATATATCTTGGAATGTGGCAAAATCTTACCTAAAAATCTCGCCCATAAACAGATTTCTCTATCTGTTTCTATATAAATAGAAATAGATTTATAAATAGAAATAGAAATTTTTATTTATAGAAATAGAAATCTATAAATATATTTCTCTATCTATAACCAATCTATCTTAATTACTCACTTTTTACCACTAGTGCAAATGTTTATATTTTTCTATAAGTGTAGCCAATGATTTCAGATTGCATTATTATCTAATACAACTAACTCCTGAAGGAGTATCTCTAGCCCTGACCTGCTCTTACAGTTTAGGCCTGCTTTACAGACTTCCCTCCAAATATCATCACCTTGATGTCCCACAACCAGGACAAAGTCAGCATATCCAAAATAAACTCATCATCTTCCCCTAGAACTGCCCCTTCCCTAGTCCTTTGAACAGCACCACCATTTAGTGGCCTGCAAGCTGAAAACCTCAAACTCCCCTTCAGCTCTTCCTCTTCCCTCATCTCCCTGTACAATGACCTATTTTGTGTCTCCACTTGTCTGTATTCATGCACTCACTAGACAAATGTTTACTGAGCCCTACTTTATGCACATTAGGATCATCTGGGAAGCTTTATAAAATAAAAGTGTTTGCCCCATCCCTCATAAACACTGACTTAATCATCCTGGACCAAGTCTTGGACTTCTCTTTGTTTTAATAGCCTTCCCAGTAGTTCAATTGTATGGTCAGGGTTGAGAATCTCCACTATGGCTGTAGGTGGACATCATCTGTTAATCATTAATTTTCCCAAATGTCATAGACATTCCTTTCAATAAAAATCCCGTCATTGAACTTGGCTGCATTAGTCATTCTCATTACAAGATGAAATTGGAGGAGACGATTTGAAATGTCATTCTTTATGTATTCTTGTAGTTAGAAGTTTCTCTTTCTCCCTTTTTACTATGTAAAACTTTTGTTATCTTTTTGCTTAAAAGTTCAAAACAAACCTTGAATTTTTAGCATCATCAAAATCAAGAACAAAATTACTGAGATACAATGTAGTCTTCACTCCCTGGAATGTTCCACTAGAGCATTGTGGATTTCTCTTCATTGTCTTTGAAATTACATCTTTAATTCCATATTACTAGGTAGTCCATTAAAAATACCTCATTCATTCTTGAGTTCTTTTGTAATGTCTTTCATTTTCCACTCTTTTGCGTAACTTACCTATTCATTCATTTAATCATTCATTCACTTAACACATTTATTAGGAGTCAGCTACATGCCAAGCACTGTGAAAGGGATTTGAGATTCAATGGCCACCAGAAACAAACATAGTTCTCCATGTCAGAGAATTTGGGGTGTAATGAGACGACATAAATCAAACTCATCCGAACAGTTGCCATGTTGCACTGTGATAATTAGGGAAAGAATTTCATGCTGCCATGAGGATATATTATGAGAAATTTGACCTACTCAGGAAATTTGGGGAAAGCTTCTGAAGGAAGTATCAATTAAATGAAATCTGAAGGATGAATAGATTTCATGTATTGGGAAATTTTCAGGTCTCACCAGATCTAAAAAAAAATAGTAACTAATTTTAATATTATGGAACCATGAGTATTATATATGTTTTATGATCTAGGGAGCCCCTGACAAAGAAGTTACATCAAAATAGTATGTTTGGAGTTCACAACCCTACTAATTTTTTATTTTGTCTTATGTTTTTGTGATGTTCAGCTACTTATCAATAGATGCAACTCTGCAGCGACTGGAATCACATTCCTTCTACAATTTGAGTAAAATGACACACATGTAAGTACAATGAAAAATGCAGCATAGGTCCTGACTGGTGTGGCTCCGTGGGCTGTGTGTTGTCTGCGAACTAAAAGGTCACTGGTTTGATTCCCAGTCAGGGCACATGCCTGGGTTATGGTCCAGGTCCCCTGTTGGGGGGTATGTGAGAGGCAACTGATCTCTCCCTCTCTTTCTCCCTCCCTTCCTCTCTCTCTGAACAATAAATAAATAAAATATTTTTAAAAAAAGAAAAAGAAAAATGCAGCATAGACCCAAGCTACCACCGTTCTTGATTGATAATTTTGGGGTTCCAGATGGCAATGCAGTCCATCTATGGCTAATGGGAAGACCATATGGGGAAGTCCTTAGATTACATGATGATGGAGAAAGCCCAGCTGAGCCCAGCCTTCTAGCAACCCCCAGGCATGGAATCCTCCAGATCGTCCAGACACCAGCTAAATACCAGTCAGTGATCCCAGTGGATTCCACATGGAGCAGAAGAATCACCGAGTTTAGCACTGGCTGAGATCCTAATCCACAAAATTGAGCTATAATAAAATGGTTGTTATTTCACCACTTTGTTTAGGGTAATTCGATAGCCAAAAGAGGTGGCAATTATACTGGTATATCAGTTAAGGATGGTTAAAAGACATTGAGGATTTGCAAGAGAAAATTACGAGATTTACAGGTTTCTTACTGAGGCTGCTAAGTAGATATAAATCAGTTATCCCGGGTTTTAAACTTCAGCTGGGGTAATATTTGGACCCTAACGTGTACATCTGATAAAGATTTATACCTGTAAAGTGAAACATTGGTGGCCACTTCCGTCTATTCATTTCCTCTCTAAAGAAGCCAATAGAATATAAGTGATTGCTGTTGTTGCTCCTATTAACAATAGCTACCAATCACTGAATGCCTTTCGTGGGCAAGCACTGTGCTGAGAGTGCTTCACACATACTGTCCCACTTAATCTCACTCTCCCCCAGTTTCTACTACTATGCAAAATGAAGATGGTAACACACAGCTGACAGAGCTCCTGTCCAAGTTTACTCAGCTAAGAAATTAGTCAGAATTTGAAACTGAGAGTGTCTGCCTCCAAAACCATCGTAAAACCATAACATCTCTTTAATGAAAAGCAGACATAACTAAATAAAATGCTGCCTTCAGAAGGATGTTTTTACTTTTATAGGGATTTTTTAAAAATCACAAGTAAATACAAATTGTACAGCTAGGTACATGCAATGTGTGATTTTTGGCAAATAATGTAATAAAACTTATTTTTGTCAATTCATTAAGTTGAATCAAGTGGATTTACTGGAGGTCTTAGAGAACCAGTCTTGTCCTAGTCATTACATAATCACAAAAGGAACCATATGTATCTTCCAGGCAATTTGAAAAATTACGTTTATTAAGTTCTATTTCCAGTGGGAAATCTTCTGATAAACTTACATTCTCCTCAATCTGCTTCAAAAATCTCAGCATTTATAAAGAATTGGAATTAACATCTATTATTTTAAATTCTTCAACAAGTTAGAAGATGCTTCAAAATCATGACTTATCACCCTTTGGTTATAGATTATTTTTTTCCCAGTCATGTAATGGAATGTTAGTACTAAAATACTTCATTGATATTTATCAAAGTAGACTAATTAAGATTTCTTTCACTGAAAAGCCTTGATAATGTAGAGATGACTTATTCTGTGAATTTATAGACTATTACTAAAAAGTGAGTGCTAGTTTAAAACTCAGGACTTTAGAAGCTAAAGATCTAATATACTCCAAGAACTTTGTCAGCTGTTATACTTTTTAACCCAGTAATTTCATGTCTATAAATTTTCCTTAGTAAAATAAACACTGGAGTGAGAAAAAGTTTACATAAAAAGCCATTTGTCTCAGAGTTAATTTATAATAGCAAAAATCTGGAAACGACTCACATGCTTAGCTAGTAGAATGGCTGAATACGAAACACTGAGCAAGCACCTGAAGTCTGTTGTCATAGACTCTTTGATCCCAGAGGAAATGCTTTTGATGTAATATTATTTAAAAAAAAAAGATATGCTTACAGAAAGGGGAAAAAAAACCCTGATTTTCTTTCAATCACGGAATAATTAAAGATTTCACATTTTTTTATTTTTATAGTCAATTGAAATAAATTCTTAAAAAATTAAAGTTTCCTTTCATATTCATTAACCTTGAAATTAATACTTGAGGTTAAAATACATGGGTGGCTTATGATGTGATAATAGTCTAACATAAAATGTTACTTTAAAATTAACTTATCTAATTCTAGTCCCAGTTTTCACCTTGGTACTGTACAGCATTTAAAGCATTCAGAGTAACACAATGATGGCTTTGCCAATATATACACATCCCGTTTTTAAAGTAGTTAAATAATTAGTTTCTACTTCCCTAGATCTCCCAGAGCATGCAGTAAAGTTGTGCATAAAAGATGTCTAATAATTATTCATTTAGTTTTAGTGAATCTCACCCCTCTCTGCTCACCAGAGCAAGCAGACCTAGGAACAGTCAGAGTGGCCTCCCCCTGCTTTTTTTGTACAATTGGAACTTAAAAGCAGACTAGAAAAATATTGAAAATCAAAATAAAGTAAAAGTTAAAAAAAAGCTGGGCACTGGCTAAGAGCTAGGTTTTGGCTGACGTCTCCTTCAGTTTCGTGTTTTAAACAGCGTCATCTTACAAATTACTGCATTTGTGTTTCTTAAAAGTCCAGCAATGCCGACCAGGTCAGCTTCTCTGCTCTTCAGATACTTCATTCTCAGCCCGTCTCCTTGCCCTGTTCGAGTCTGAAGCTTCCTCATCTCCCTTGGCCCCACTGAACTTGGCAGGTGAAATGCCAACTCGGCTTCGCTATTTCCCTCAATTTGTTTCCCAGCTTGGCATGCTTTTTGCTCACGGACTAGGGATGTTTAGGGTGTGGGCAAATACCTCTAAGCCTGAGGATCACAGTTAAATGCCACGATCAAATGCCTGTTTAACTGAGGTGGGAAGGGGGCCACCAGACAATGGAAAGAAATCAGTAGTTGGAAAGTTCCTTAATTAGAGGGCTTTTAAGCCTCCCTTTCCCCTCTTTTGGCCCCCTGTCCCCGCAACCTGAGAACTCCCTCCTCTCACCTTGATGGTTTCCCATATTCTTGGGGTTTAGGCTAGGCTACTAAGTGCCCACCATAATGCCAGTTGTTTTAAATAAGCCAATTTCTCTGTACTTGGCTCTTATTGAGACTTAACAAATGTTTCTCAGAAAAAAAGAAAAAGAATCTAGACATGTGATTAAAGTGAACCTAATGTATGCTAAACTATTAATCTGCTGGTTTCTGAAAACACTGCACACCTGGGCATCATTGTTATAATTTTTGCTTAAATGTCCATTTTATTTGAAATCTAATGAAGGGAAATTAAACAATGATGAATATTTAAATTTTTTCTGAGTTCTGGTGGGTGATCTCCCATTACTTAAAAAAAAAAAAAAGGCTGAATTTGGAGTTAGAAATCCTAGATCAAGGCCCAGGGTTGCCTCTAGCTATTCAACAGGAGATTGGGCACCTCACCTTTCTAAACGTGTCTCCATTGCTCTGTCTGCAAAATGGGAATGGTATCACCTCCTTCGCTTACGTCAGCTCTGCCATCCTCTCACTGGCAGAACCGTCTTGCGTAATACAAAGTATATACCCGGTCCCCTTTTTACCTTTTAACCTTCCAAAGCTGAGCTTTTCTAACCAACAAGCCTCACAATCCTCAAATATTTCCCTGACACAGCTAAATCACCCCACTCCACAGAAGAGTGTACTTGAAGAGTTGAACACACTATGTGGCCCAGCATATTTTTTAACAATTGATATAGAATCTTTATTGCTTTGCTTTGTTTTTTAACTTGAGGATTTTTGCATGCTTTTCATTACATTTTTTTCTTCTTTTGAACAAGATAAAATAAAAAGTGAAAATCACACACTCCTAGTCTCCAAACCTATCTCCCAGAGCGGACCACTGTGAACAGTGTACTCCCTACGTTAAGAATTTCATCAGTGTTTGTTGTATTGATTTTGGTAGGCTAATTACTATAAGAAATGGACGAACATAAAACCGTGGGACAGACCTAAGGTGACCCAGGTTTATTTCTTGCTCCTGGGACAATACTGGGTGAAGGAGAAGGGCGGCAGGCAGCTCTCCCCCACACAGGCACGCAGGGATCCAGGCTGCTGACCCAGGGGCCCCTCCACCTTCAGTCTTTGTTCGCACCTACTAGGGAAGACCTACCATTCCAACCCGCTGTGTTCAGTTACATGTAGGTTTCCTTTCCCTGGGTGCCCCCCACACACACCCCGGCTTCTTGGCAGCTTCATTACCCTCCTGTACACCTGGGCCACGATTGCTTAACTGAAAACTGTGATTCACATTCATCTTCCCAGGCGTGCTTGGAACCCATTCAAAGTGGACCCTCTTTCACCCTTCTCCTATGACCAGAGGTCTGTGGTACTTACCTCCACTCCTTGCTTTCTTTCTTAGAAAAGCTTCTTCTGCCAGCTACATTTACTCCTGACCTTGTCTCCATTTAATTAACTACTGGCAGTCCATACTCCTGCCCCTTTCCTGCTTCAGCAGATTCTTTAGTTTTTCTCTAGCTTTATCGAGCTATCGTTAACAATATAACATTGTGTAAGTTTAACCTACAAGGTGCTGATTTCATACACTTACATATTGCATAATGCTTTCTGCTATAGTAATAGCTAACACATCCATCCTGTCACGTAATTACCATTTCTTTTTTGTGAGAACATTTAAGGCCTCTCTTAGCAACTTCCAAGTACATAGTACAGCATTATTCGCTATCGTCACCGTGATGCATATTAGAGCCCTAGAATTCGTTAATCTCGTAACTAGAAGTCGGTTCCCTTTGATAGGTATTTCCCCATCCCCCATCCCCAGGCTCTTAACAACCACTCCACTCTTTACTTCTCTGAGTTTAGCTTTTTTAGATCCCACATATAAGGGATAGCATACAGAGTTTACCTTTCTCTCAGCATAGGTTTTTTTTTTAAGTCACTTGTGGGCAGGTTTTGAGCTGACTGCCTTCTCACCTTGGAAAGCGGCTTCTTTTCCCTGCTGTTTTCTTGCAGTATCTCTTACTTATCTTTCCTTTAACTCTTACCTTTCCCCCAGAAATCCATCTTCTCTCTCTGTGTCTCCCCCACCCCCTCTCTCCGACCTCTTCCTTCTCTCACAGCAGCCATGAAGCTTGCAGCTCATTCAATCAGCTGTAGCCAACAGTACTGTCTCTTTCCCTTTCATTCATTACCTCTGAAGCTGATTCATTTGGCTGCACTTCATTTCACTGTAACATTCTCTTGGGTCACTCACTGAAGTCTGCTTATTAAACCGCAGACTCTTATGGAACAATTTTCTAGACTACAAACCACACTCAAGACAGTTTCCTAAATTCTCCTAAATGGCTTACAGTTGATGGTCTCTGACAGTGGCTCAAACCCTCCTCCCCAGTTGGAAAACTCTGGCAGGGAGTTTATTGCTTACCCTGCAGAGACGGTGCACCGCCTTGGCAGAGTCTGATAGTCCCTCCGAGGGCAGGGCGGGGCAGGTGTGAGACTGTGCAGCAGGTGGCTGCCCGCCCCAGTTTACGCAGGAGAGAGGGACTCTCAGGGGAGAGGTTTTTCGTATCAAAACAGCAGAAAAATTTAAATGTAGTTTAAAGTGGGTCTTTCAATGCAGGGTCTTGGTTGGGTAAAGATCATGATATGATAGGATTAGTGGAAACAAGACAAAGGTTTTGAACTGAGGGTTCTCAGAGTTCTGGGATATAAACTATTGATGTTCTGTTGAGGCTTGATAGGTCTTTTAAGAAGTACACATAATGAACAATAAAGTTATTTATCTGGGAAAAAGTTATGGCAATGAAGACAATGGGCCAGTAAGGCTATATTAACATAGACAATAAACTGAGGTAGATGGTTTCTGTTCTCAGGGTTAATTCCACCCTCTCTTTTCCAAGGTCAGTTTCATACTCAGCATCCTTAGTCAAATACCAAACCTAGTATTTTGTTGTTGTTTTGCTTTTACATTTTGTACGAACATTGCAGCCCAACCCAAGTTCTTGGTGTCTGCTCTAGCTTTCATTCCACTTAGGAGAATAACAATAATAAAGTGGTTGTTTCCAGAGCCCTCACCGTGTGCTAGGTCACACATCGAATTCCTTATAGACATTATTCAATCCTCACAAGAGTCCTATGATGAAACAGCAGCTGTTATTGTCCCTATTTACGTATGAGGAAACTATGGCTCAGAAGGTCAAGGAATTTGCCCCAAGTCATGTAGCCAGAGTGGCAGAGCCAAGATTCGATCTCAGGTCCATCTGACTATTCAGCAATGAAAAGGAGCAAACCACTGATACGTGATGAACCACACGGATGAACCTCCCAGGCATTATGCTAAAGGAAAGAAGCCAGACATAGACTACATATCTGTGATTCCATTTATATGAAATGCCCAGATAAGGCAAATTTATAGAGATAGAAAGCAGATTAGTGGTTCTTAAGCATGGCGAAGGGGGTGGGAATTAACTGCAAATGAGCGTATGGTTACTTTTGTCATTGATAGAAAGGTTCTAAAACTGGCTTGTGGTGATGGTTGCACAATTCTATAAATGTGGCAAAAATCTGCCCTGGCTGGTGGGCTCAGTGGAGTGAGCATTGGCCTATGAACCAAAAGATCACTGGCTTGATTCCTAGTCTGGGGACCTGCCTGGGTTGCGAGCCCAGTTCCCAGCTGAGGGCATGCAAGAGGGAACCAGTCAATGTTTCTCTCCCTCTCTTTCTCCTTCCCTCCCCTCTCTCTGAATATAAATAATTTAAAAAATTTTAAATTTACCAAAAATCATTTAATTGTATACCTGCCATGCACAAATTTGTGGAAATCCTCCTTCAGTATTCTAAGTCTTGTCACTGTCACTATCAGCAACTGAATGCAGGTCCGTTCAGGCATCAAGCCTGGGGTCCATCCCAAAGAGGAGAGGCCATGGGTCTTTGTGGGCTCCTCTGTGCTCTTCCTGTAAGCACGGGGAGCGCCTTGAAACTCTTCTGACCAATCTACGTATGTTGACTACATTTAATTCGAGCAGTGAAAGTCTAACAATCACTAATTTCACTAATGCTAACTGCGCATTTTGATGAGCACGCACACAAACCCAACCATGTAAATTATAGACACATGTGATATCACACCACATGTGCTGAAGAGTCTTAAATTACTGATGTAGAAAAACAAACTGAAGGGAACTGTTGAGACTCACTACATCCACTACCTCTGAAACAGCAATTAACAGAGGGACCTCACTGCCCTCATCACCTTGCTGCCACCCATCAAAGTCACTCAAGCTCCCAACCAGGGCCAGGATACTTGTTCCTGTCACCAGTGAAGGTTTCTGTACTCCACAAACCGCCCGAAGAGGTATTTCTTTTGTATTTACACTTCAAAGTAAGACAAGGCGCCAGGACTAAGATTAAAAGAAAGGTTGCCCATAAAGGCAAATGAACCTAAATGAGGTAGATGATGTGAGAGGTCTGAGCAGCTACCGCGTCCCTGTGAGCAGCCCCGAGCACTGTGTTGGGACCGACTCCCGGCAGGAAGAGTCCGCGGGGTGTCACATCAATGTGTATTCTTCTCCTGTTAAACCTGATTTATGTTGTTTTATCTTTGGTAAGAACAGAAATGGATGTATTATGGTGAATGTGCTCTCTGTAACTTTTATAGAGAGATTCGGAATACCAGAAGCTTAACTTTCATAGACCCTGGTGCCCTAAAAGAGCTGCCTCTTCTGAAGTTCCTGTAAGTAGTAACGCCACTCTAATGCCATTTTTAACTTTTTTTCTAGAGAATTATAATGTTATTGTCTACCAAGAATCTCCCTAGCATGCTATGTGAAAGGATCGTTTTTTAGTGGGGTAAGGCCTGGGGCAAACCACATCCTACGGCTTACTCCCCACCCTTTCCCATCAGGCAAGGTATCGGGTGAAATGGTCCACATTTTAAAAAACCTATTCAGCCCTGGCTGGTGTGGCTCAGTAGGTTCGGTGTCATCCTGCAAACCGAAAGGTTTTGTGTTCCATTCCAGGTCAGGGCATATGCCTGGCTTGCAGACCAGGCTCTCTCTCTCTCTCTTTCTCTCTTCCTTCCCCTCTCTCTAAAATCAATAAAAACATATCCTCGGATGAGGGCTTTTTAAAAAAGACACAAAGGTAGTATTTGGGAGTGGGGGGCAGAGCTAAGAATAGTTCAGTATTGAAGAGGTAGGATCAGGAGATGCTGGAAGACTAGAAAAGGATATTAATGAGTTATGTGGCTGAAGGGGTATCTGGGGAGTGACAACTTATGGGACAAGGCAATCACTCCTTATGGACTTTGTGTTTCAATCAATAAATAACTTTGATACAATGATCCCTGCTATGTGCAAGGCTCTATGGGAAACACATAGGATAGTGAAATATTGTCCTTGCCTTCAAGAAGCTTACAGTCTAGTTGGAGAGGATACTATATATGAAACTGAAAAGTTCCTCCCGTACAGGAAAATAATGGTAAGTGAACAATGAGAACTACATACATTATTGGAGGTACAGGTAATTAGAGGAGATATCAAAAAGGGGATGGACTTGTCTAGGTCTTTGAGTACAGAGGTCCTGATCCAAGTCCCTAATCTCATATTTCAGCCATTTCCTATACATCCCCCACTTGAATCTTAGGGCTTTTCCCCCTACTCTCCCACATGAATCACTATTGCAGTTGAACTAGTTTATTGACGTCCCTCCTTTGTTCTCTGCAATGTCCCATTTGCTCTTTCTGAGACCTCTGGCTCCTGCTTCCTCTTCAAATCCTATGTCCTCTCCTCTAGAAGGAGTCAGGTCAGAAGTGCCTCAGAAGGTACATCAGTGGAACTAGAGTTTTCTCTGCTGGAAGATTTTTGTTTAAAGCTTCACTGGTAGTATCTAGGTCTTTCATCACGCAATGCCAAACCTCTCAAAAATTCTAGTAGTTACCAACTCAATCTGGGAGGCATTCAGAACCTGAAAGTCTTTGTGTTTATGCTGTTAACGTACATCTTTTATTTTTGACATTTTGTCCTGATGATACAAACTGTGGAAAGGGAATATGTCTTTGCTTTCTTTCCTTGGCTAGACACAGTTTTTAAATGGGGCTGCTGCATTATACTCCCAGTGACTGCCAGGGGGAGATGGTCCCTGCAAAATAATGAGCACAGTACAAAGTAGAGTTTGGAAGAGGAAGCTTGGCTTGAAGTTGGGTAGGTACATTATCTACCTGCCCCACACCCATATATTACATCCTCACAAGACACATACCTGGACACACACAATGTCTTCCAATTAAAACATGAAAAATCACACACACACACAGAAATCTGAATGCTTTTCCTTGGGCTCTTACTTGGTTCAAACAATCCCCAGGTTCTTCTAAACAAAAAAGATGTGCTGACACTGGTGGACTGGATTAGATTATTGTACCTTGAG
>JAPYXV010001422.1:0-14129 GCA_028533065.1 Trachops cirrhosus | reverse complement strand
CAGCCACTGACACCCGCGTGCCCAGAGTCTGCCTGCTGCTGGGTTGTGCGCCCAGGGTCTGCCTGCTGGGGACTTGCGCGCATCCCTGGTTGCTCAGGTCTCTGGTTGCTCAGGTCTCTGCTTCACATCCCTCACCCGGCCCGACTTCGCCCCTCCTACCGGTCTGGTCGATCGAGTCTATTTTCAACTCACTGGTTGTCGGGCTGTCCGGCACACTTCAATTTTCTGTTATTTCTGGTTGTTATTTTGTTTCTATATAGTTGTTGTCCATATCTTGGTTGTGCGAGGGGGCACAGTGCGTCTACCTATGCCTCCATCTTGGCCGGAAGTCCTCATCTTTGGTTTTTCCTGTACCAGTCCTAGCATCAGCCGTTCTCCCAAGAGCCCTGATTCCTTTAAATGGAGAATGGTATTTAGAAACTAAGATCTAGGTTTTAGGTGTGCTCATTACTACTAAAGTGTACTGCTTTTAATCCTCAGCAGACAGCACTACAAAACATGTTAATATATATTGATCTATGTATACTCACATAGCTATAATTATATATCTCCCTAGCTGTATATACATTAAACTAAATATGAGTTCATACTGTTTTGTACTCTAATTGAGCTCCATAGTATTCATTCTAGCATTTTCCCTTTGCTTAGTTGTACCTTCTTTCTCTGACAGTGAGAAATCTAGTTCTCATTATCTGTCATTTATTTATTTCTTCAATCTTAGTATGCAGGGTCTGGCACAAATAATGCCCCTTTTTATTACAAACTCTTTTATTACAAAATCATAAGCCTGTAATTCTGTAACATAACAATATCACACTCAAGCACACCATATGACATTTTAGGTGAAATATTCAAATTAAAACTATGAATTATTACACCCATATCATTATCCTATCAACCACACTCAAGCAGGCATGAGGGATCAGCAGAAGTAACTCCTGCTTGAGTGTGGTTGGTAGGGTACGTGAATGTCTTGCACAAGATCAACAGCAATTTGAACCCTCCCCCATGGCAGCCTCCACGAAGGAGCTGGGGACTGATGAGTATGCCCTCATTGGGATCATCTGCGCAAGGACCAGCCAAGAGCTGCGCGAAATTAACATAGTCTGCAAGGAAATGTACAAGACTGACCTGGAGAAGGACATTATTTCTGACACATCAGACGATTTGCACAAGCTGATGGTTGCCCTTGCAAAGAGTAAAAGAGCAGAAGACGGCTCTGTCATTCATTATGAACTGATCGATCAAGATTCCTGGGATCTCTATGATGCTGGAGTGAAGAGGAAAGGAACTGATGTTCCCAACTGCATCAGTATTGTGACGAAGCAGAGCAAGTGTCACCTGCAGAAAGTGTTTGAAAGGTACAAGTTGGAGAGCATCAAGAAGGAAGTCAAGGGAAACCTGGAAAATGCTTTCTGGAACCTGGCTTGGTGTATCCAGAACAAGCCCCTGTATTTTGCAGACTGACTGTATGACTCCATGAAGGGCAAAGGGACACATGATAAGGTCTTGACCCGAATCTTGATCTCCCACAGTGAAGAGGACAGGCTGAAAATTGGGTCTGACTTAAATAAAAGGCATGGCAAGTCCCTGTACTACCACATCCAGCAAGACACTGAGAGCAACTACTGAAAAGCGCTGCTGTACCTGTGTGGTGGGGATGACGGGCCCGAGCGGGCTTTAGCGTCCAGGAGTGGTGCTCCTGTGCTTCCAGCCAACAGTTCTAGAAAATCAGCTTGCAACTAGTAGCCCCCCTGTGCCCATCCCTGTGAGGATGATGTTAGCATTGTGCCTGCCCCGACCTTATTTCAGTTGCCTAGGAATTGCCTGGCTTTCCCATCTAGTCTCCTTTTAGCCAAACAAATGAACATTCCAAGGAGTTGGAAATGAAACCTAGGATGTGAAACACTTTGCCTCTTGAGTACTGAGCCATAAATAGAAGAATAAACTGAATTTTTACTTAAAAAATTTAAATGTGGGAGCAGTTGGCATTCTTGAAATAAGCATTTTTTGGTCATGGTATTATTTTTTTTCACTATACTGCTAGATTCTATTTGTGATACAGTATTTTATTTGTCTAGAAATTTAAAATCAGTATAACTGAAATTGTCTTGTAGTTTCTTTTTTCTACTTGTCAAACTCTGTGCTTCTATAGCACCCTAGTCATAACTGTCAAATACTTATTACCCTGATGAAAATTGTATATCTATCTCCACATCAGCAACTGGAGACTGGAGAGCAGGGACCAGATCGTATTTGATTTTCTGCCCTTTGTGTCAAGCACAGGGCCTAGAAAACATGTAGGACCTCAATGAATCTGTGGTGAGTGAAAGAATGAACAGCTTTTAGGAATATTTTCCTGCAATCTAACTATACCTACTGCTGGTAATTTGCCATATATTATCTTCATACCGCTTTTGTTCCAATGCCAGTAATATCCATGTTTCTATCTTCACTAGTTCCCTTGCAGAAATACCATATTGCAGTTAAAATGAATAAACTGGAACCATGTGTATGAACATGGATGGATCTCAAAAGTATAAGGTTAAACTAAAAAGCAAGCGTAGGTATAGCATGGCATTATAGAGTTTTAAAAATGCAAACAGTACTATGCACTTGAGCTGGTTATGTGCTGTTGGCTCTCAACGCTACTCCAGCCTCTCTGTGCCCTCTTCAGTATCGCAAGGGGCTGGAAACCTGTGAACTACATGTCGCAGGCTCCCTCGGTTCTGCCAGTGCTTTGCACTGACAAAGAGGTTAGAAGACAGAAGAAAGGGCGAGGCCATTTTCCTTTCCGTTCCAGGCGGTGCTTCCAGCAATGGTGGCAGCAGCAATGGTAAGAAGTGACTGGAAATGAGCATTTCAGTAGTGTCAGTGCCTATTTTAGCAGCAGCAGTGCCAACATGTAGCAACCCAACAGGGAAGAAAGCAGATACTCTGATCTCATTTTCCTTTTCCTTTCCGCTCCTGCCAGCACTTCTTACTGGCCAAAACCAAGCCGAAGTCAGAGGTCAAGGGAGTCCACTGGGGCAGTCTGTACCACTCAATTTTCTGAGCACAAGAAAACACGGAGACTTGATCTGGAGGGTCCAATGGATGAAACTGAGCATTGCCCCTTATCCCGTTTGCTCCTCCAGCCCCTTCGTTTAGCCTTGGAACCAATTCTCAATATTAAATCTCCCTTTGTGACTGTAAACATATGTAGCAAAGAAACAAAAACTTGCTGGAAATGATAGACTCCAGATTCAAGATAATGGTTATCTCTGGATAGAAAAGAATACAATGGAATTGGGAATAAGTACACAGGCATCATCCTCTGTATCTGACGTATTTAATTTCTTAAGCTGGACGGTGAATGTATGGATACTTTCAATGTTAGTCTCTGTGTTTTCACATGCTAGAACTAGTTAGCCATCCTCACAATTGCTTATGTTTATGTGTGTCTATATGTGAATAAATCAATGAATGAACAAATGAATGAGACCTGACTCGGCACTCTGATATTTTGATTGTCATTTATAGTTATTTGAACTAAGATAAGTTAAGCTAATTAGGTTCTGTTAGTTTTTGCATCCTCCCCCATGAGGAGTAGGATAATATGGTATCTACCTGTCAGGACTCTGGTGATGATTAAGTGAAATAATATACGCGAAAGTTCCTAGTACAGTGCCTAACACATGGCAAGCCCTCACCAAATCATAGTTTCCTTCTTTCTGAACTTTCAAGAATAAGGGCTTGATTTTGATAAACTTTGAATTTCAACAATTATTTTGTGCCTTAAGGAGATGTTTTCTTTCCTTTTTAAAGCCTTCAATGTTTCTTCTCTGATTACAACAGTGGTAGCTGTTCACCATAGAAAAATTCAAAAGATACAGAAACATACAAAGATGAAAAAAATGAACTTTAATTCTACCCCTCTTAACTTCTATAAATGTATACAATATTAAAAAACAAGAATAGCAATATATAGTGCTGTGGCATGGTTCTTTAACTTCACAATATAAGGTAACCATTTTTTAGGTCAAATATTCTATGACATCACTTTTGGTGGTCAAGTATTTGGGATGTTTAGGTTTTTCTAATATCTCACTACTCTAATCAATGTTGCAATAAACTTCCTTTTGATAATTCTTTTCTCACATATCTTAGTATTTCCTTGAAAAAAAATGCTTGCAGAAATCTTGATCAAATTGTATGTGCATTTGATGACATCTTATGTCTATAGCTACCTTGCTTTTAAGAAAGATTGTATAAAAAGAAACGAAGGAAGGGAGAAAGGAAGGGAGGAAGAGAAAAAGAAAGAAAGAAAGAAAGAAAGAAAGAAAGGAAGGAAGGAAGGAAGGAAGGAAGAAAGGAAGGAAGGAAGAAAGAAAGAAAAAAAAAAAGGAAGGGAGGGAAAGATTTGCCCTGGCTTGTGTGGCTCAGTGGATTGAGCACCAGCCTGTGAACCAAAGGGTGGCCAGTTCGATTCCCAGTCAGGGCACATGCCTGGGTTGTGGGCCAGGTCCCCAGTAGGGGGTGTGCTAGAGGCAACCACACATTGATGTTTCTGTCCCTCTCTTTCTCCCTTCCCCTCTGTCTAAACGTAAATAAATAAAATCTTAAAGAAAAAGAAAGATTATATCAATTCATATTGCTTCTAGCAGTGTTGGAGAGTACTATTTTTCCATATCAGGAAGTCACTTTTAAAAGGAGAAACTGGAACAGACATGGACTTAATAGTGGAAACTACAACAACAGCTTCTTACTGGCTTGATGTTTAAAAAATACCAGCAAAGTGCCACATCATCACAGAGCAGAGGACTTCCATGGCCATTGAAATCTAATTTTAATGGGTTGCCATGCAGAGGGATTCCAGTCAAGCTTTTAAGTGCCAACTTCTATTTGGACTTAATTTAATATACACATCAGTTGGAGGTGATTTGGGAACCAACTGATCTGTGGGTTTTCTAAATCCAGAGCTGACAGTTGGTCTAGTTGGAAAATGATGAAACATGAGCCACGTGCTCTTCTCCTGGCCAAGCCCTAAGACTTGGCTTTCTTGTGTCTTGAACACCCAGCTCTTACCTTTTCCCTGCCTCCAGTTTGAAGACCAGCTCTGATGGTTAAATGAGAAAGACAGATAGCAAAAGTATCAGCTGATCAGAGATTTCGCTCTTTGTTAATTAATTTCTGCAACTTTAACCCTCTGGCACCTGCTAGCTTCACTCTATTAGGGCCAAGGAATTTCAAAAATAATTAAAGTTAATAAGCTGCTCTTTTTGATAGGACCTTGAAAACTTAGCTGTAATTAGTAGGAAATGCAAACTGGGGAAAGTGTCATTTGCTGATAAACAGAATTTCCTCTCTTGTTGATACAAGAGTATTGGCCATATGTAAAAGTGATGCTCTATTAAGTCAAAGAAGATATATGACTGGGGTTACAAATTGAAAGTAAATTGAAGGATAAGAACCAATCTTGAGAATGACTACCCTGGGCTAAAATCAGATCCCTCCCCCAAGGGTCCAAAATTATTGTCAAAATATTGCTAAGAATTTCTGGCAAAGTCCAGTAACCTCAGAGGGTTAGTCATCACAGCCAAAGTAGGACACGGAGCTTCCCATTCTTTAGTACAAAATGAGCACAGGAATCATGGATATGAAGAGTCAAACACTAAGCTGGTGGCAGCTCTCTGTGGCTCACCGAACTGTGAACACCAAAGTGTGGTTCAGTTTGGGTTGGATTTTCCCGTGTGAGTTTCTTGAAAGCAAATGCAAATAAAGGGTCTGGAAATAGTGGAAATGGCTCAGTGGCTGGGAAGAAGTGACGAATCTGAGCTGGTGATACCTTATCTAAATGGGGCTCCCTAAGGGAGCCCGCACATGCTGCATTCTACGGTAAAAGAATGCTAAGTGTTAAATGGTTGGGCATGTTTTCCCATTTTAACAGTGATGGATTTATTGTAATTCATAGTTAACCCCCTGACTATACATCAAAACTTTCATTTTATATTACAAGAATAATATACTTCTTTCAAAATAACATAATTAGGTTTAAAAATGAGTTAAGTTTAAAAGTTAATTAAATATGACTGTAGGTAGAATTTGAGTCTACCAAACATTGAAACATTGGAATGCTGGGGAAAAATGTGAAGATAACTCTTTTAGGATCTTCTAATATTTTCTTAAGGAAGGGTGGGTGGAGGTAGAAGAGGGTATAGAAGGGATAAATGGTAATGGAAAAAAACACAATAAAAATGAACTATTAAAAAGTACTATATTTCACTGAATCCAAGAAGCTTTTAACTATAAACAAACCATTATTTTATGTATCACAAAGAAGAAAATACTGCCAACTGAACTACAGCTCATGCTTACTTAGCACTTTGAAATTTATGTTTAATGAAAGCTGTCTTTTACTAAGCATAATTTTTTAATCATATATTGCAAGGCTCTGTTTCTGTGCCTTCCTGTGCGTGCAGTAACTTTTCATTCCAGTTTAAATCATAGTGTAATCTTTTTGAAGACATTTTAACGATGATACATTTCAAGCCCTGTGGTACCAACAATGCACATAACTCAGCTGAAGTGACAGCTGAGCGGCTTTGACCACGTGTGCACACGCCCAGGTAGTGGCAACGCTTTCTCACTGCATCTGATTTCAGAGGAGTCAGAAGGTGAAACAAACCGTGCATCTTGGAGTCAGGGACATACAATAACACCTTCTTTAAGGTTCTTTTTCAAGGGCACTGGGAATTGTTTCTTTTCCCATGTCCTGTGCTTTTTCTAGGAGCAGAGATCACTGACAAAGGTAAGGTGATTTAGAAAGCTTTGAAGGAAATAATGAATTGGATATCAGGGCACTGTGATGCTTCATATTACCCTGTGGTGCAACTGGGTGACTTCTTCATGCATCAACTCATCACACAACTGTGATATACGTGCAAAATTCCCACCCAACTCCAGTTTATGTAGGATTCACCTCTGTGGCTCCATCACCCACCCACCATGCCTTGCCCAAAACAGGTAATAGATGAAGGATAGTTGACAGGACAATTGGTGGTAGAAAATTTACAATCCCACTTCTCAATGAAATAATGATCTTTCAATGGTGTTATCCTTTAATAAATTCTCACTGTGAGTGAGCGTTATGAGGACTTATGCTGGGCACAAGCACTATTCTAACTGCTTTGCATTTGTTAATTAACTACCACCTAAGAACCCCGAGGTAGATACTATTATTATCCTGATTTTACATGTGAGGAAACTGAGGCACAGAGAGGTCCATTGACTTGCCCAGGATCATACAGCTGTGAAATGTCAGAGCTAAGTTTGAACCCAGGCAATTTGGCTTAGCATTTGTGCACTTACAGGTTATATTCTGTTGCCTCTACCATATAATACTGAAGAGTCATAATAAAAGAATAAAAATGCATATAATTGCCCAAATCTACGGCTACTTAGTAAACATATGGAGTAAACCACACTCTCTGGTTTCTCAATAATCTTTTGTTTGTTAATTGTTCAAAGAATGAGGCAGAAAGAACTCCACAGTGTATTAAAATTAACAGTAATAAAACCCACGCTGCCAGCCAATGCACTGACGATGAAGTCAAGGCAAATGTCAAACAAAGCCAAAGAATGTCAAGCTCTCCAAAAATCATGACTGTGGACACTATTCTGCACTCAGGAGTCCTCACACGTGCCAGCCCCGGGTTAAGTCCAAGGCTTTATTTTGACCACACAAACCCTAAGTCTCAAGTCACAAGTCATTGTCGCTTAGATTCAGGCAGGCTGTAGTGAATACAGCACTAGGGAAGTTAATTAAACTGAGAAATTGAATTTTTCTTTCTTAAAGAAATGGTTATTGGGTGTTAATCAGCTGTAAAGAAGAAAGCAGAAAGCCAAAGGAATCCATAAAATAGCTTTGCCCTGTACGCACAGTTGCCTCACCTCTGACCTCCATAACTGAGAAAGAATTTGGCTCCAGCAATATTCTCTGTGAAGTTAGCAGCTTGAATCACTGCCACCAGCAAATGAGTTTTCTCTGCTAAGAATGAATCCTCCTGAAGTGCTGAAACAAAGGTCTGTGATCCCAAATAGCTATTATTTATGTGGAAAATTGCTAGAGTTACTGCAAGACCTGCCCCTCCACCCCCACCCCCTTGCCTGGAAGCTGCAAGCTGTGGTATGTGGCCTGAGGTCTAAGGCAACAAACAGAAAAGAAAACCAGCCTGGCGAGTGATATGGCCAGGTGAAATGTGAAAGCTGCCCCACAAGCTTGGAAACACACATAAAATAAGCAAGTAAAAATAAAGGAGGGACTGACTTATTGTACTACCTCATACCTTTGAGATAACCCACATGCCCGAATTATTGATTTTTGATTGTATCAGAAAGTGATACTTGGGGGAAGGCAAGGAAGACAAACTGAACTCCACCAATTTTGAAATCTTCTCTGAGTCAGCCATAGTGAATTACTGAACAGCGGCCACAGGTCATATTCCTGAGTTTCCCTTTCTCTCATATCAACAGTCTAGAGATTGTCACATTGAAATGTTGTAATATACATCATTATAAAAACTGACAGATGTTCCACTACCATTGCTGATATTACTAGTTCTATCATAACTCAGTACAAACTTTTGATAAGTTTGCCTTTTGTGAAAATATATTCCCACATGGTTGACTTCGCTGGAAATAGCTGTGTCACTTCCTCCGGCCCCATGGAAACCATGTAGGGCATTATTGCAAACTCTCATGTCATCTCCAGGTCCTGCCCGGTCACATGGTTCTATAAAAACAATGTATCATCTGGAGCAGTATTCCATTCCGCCCGGTCAGATTCTATGCCACTTAGTACTCTGACCACACATTCTAGCTATTTCAAATGAAATATCCCTAGTTGGCTGAATGCTGAAAATGGAATCCTTTTTTCTCTTAAATATATTTTTTACAGATTATATTTATTTGTTTTTAGAGAGGAGAAGGGAGGGAGACAGAGGGAGAGAAACATCAATATATGGTTGCCTCCTGTATGCCCCCTACTGGGGACCTGGCTGGCAACCCAGGCGTGTGCCCTGACTGGGAATCAAACCAACAACCCTTTGGTTTGCAGGCTGGCGCTCAATCCACTGAGCGACACCAGCCAGGGCTGGAACCCTTTTAAAGCTACAAAACCCAAATAATGATATAAGTAACAACATAACTGTCTAGCTGTCTATATTTTGGCAAGTACAGTCCCTAGCTTATAGTAGGCACTCAATAAATATTTATCGAATAACTAAAGCATAAATGTGTGGTGGGTGTCAGATGCTGCTGGACACTTTGGAGACACCCGCAACCCCATGACATCACTCATTGTGTTCTAGTCACTTTTTTCCAAATGATGGCTCCTGTGACTGCTGTCACTCTCCTTGCACTGACCTTGCTATGACAGTCAAGGTTCAGGTAGTCACCTGGAGGCTGCTTCAGCTCCCCCATGCACCTTAGGGCACCCGTCCCAATCCCCCTCCTCTCCGTGTTCCGGAGCAGGTGACCCACAGGCTGGGAGTGCAGGGTGTGGGGAGCCCAGGCACTCATCCGGTAGCTCCAGGTACCCCTAGACCCCTCACTTGGGGACTCCTTCCCTCTTCATCCTTTCACCCATCACGTCTCTTCCATCTGTCATGTTTAAGGTGGCAAGAGCTATGCCTACAGAAGAGATCCCAGAGATAATCCCAACAATAAAAAGGGCATAGAACATGGACAGTCTTCTAGGGAAGATATGCAAGTCTCAAAAACATATGTACAAAAAGAACAAATCCCAGTGGTTTTCAAATAATGCAAAAAGGGGAGGAATAGGATATACCTATCAAGAAGGCAAAAAGTAAAAGGAATGAGGGAGAGGGTGGGGAAAAGGCATTCTTACAGTTTGAGGAACATAAATTCATACAACTTACTAGAGGACCATTTAGAGTATGTATAACATTCTTAAAAGAAATACCATTAAATTCAGGGATTTTATGTCTAAGAATTTTTCCAAAGGAAAAATAACAGACAAGATGTATATACATGGATTTTCAATATAGCAGGTTTTACAACAGCAAAAAGTGGTTTGGTTAAATAAATTTTGCTACAGTCTTACAATAGAACAGTATGTGATAATTAACATGATTATATATATATATGACTTAGAAAGATATTTTGAATATTGAGTTCAGTGAGAAGTAGACCAACAGAACAGTTGATCAGATGGGATTATATTTTTGCAAAAAAATTTCTAGCATGTTCATGCTGAGACAAAAGTCTGGAAGGATATAATGTAAAATATTAATGAGATGAGAGGATGGAAGATTCATATTTTAATCTTTCTGCTAATATATATATTTGTACTTCTGGCAAAGTGTATATGCTGAGTAAAAATTTTGCTTTTGTGTAGTGAAAAAATATAGATAAGTTTTCATTTTTCTATTCCTAATAAGAAAACCCACACAATTATAGAATTTTAAAGCTGAAAGCTTTCTTTAAAAAAATACATTAACCCCTTATTTTACAGATATGCAGACTGAGGCCCTGGGAAGTTAACTGACCTGTCCGAAGTTGTCACCCAGGTCACCTCAGAGTGAGGGGCTGAAAAGAAAAATCCTACCCAGTCTTCCCTCCAGTTCTCCCCTATTCGTGTGTCTCTCTATACTTTCACACAGAACTCTTCACTTCTGGTCACCAAACGTGTGGAGGTTTTCCTCACACTGAGCAATTCTCTGCAACACCGGCCAGGTGTCTTACAACACCGCCATTCAACTCAATTCTGACATCATCTACCCAGAGACAGCGTCAGGTCCCGCAGGACAAGGGCTCGGGCCCACAAGGCTGCTCCACCCCATGTCAGACGTTTACTACAAGTAGTCAGTCCCCAGATGACCTACAGCTGTTGTCCGATTTGACTACGAATTGGCGATTCCCAAGATCCCCTCCACAGGTTCAATTACAGAATTTGCTGGTATGGCTCACAGAACTCAGGGAAACACATTAACTAGCTTATTAAAGGACACAATAAAGGATACAGATGAACAGCCAGGTCTGGAAGGGTCCCGAGCACTAGAGCTTCTGTCCCATGGAGTTGGGTTCACCAGCCTGGAAGCTCTCTGAACCTCTTATTTTGGGGCTTTTATGGAGGCTTCATTATGTAGGTGTGACTGATCATTAACTTCATTTTCAGTCCTTCTCCCTTCTCAGATGAATGGGGGACAGGGCTGAGAATTCTAAGCTTCTAATCATGGGTTGGTAGTTCTGGTGACTAGCCCTCACTCAGGGCCCACCCAGGAGACCCTCCTATCACCCAGGAAATGAACAAGGGTTTCAGGAGCTCTGTGTTAGGAACCGGAGGCAGAGATCTATATGTGTTTCTTATTATAAATCTCAATATTGTAACTGTGGGGAATTGTAACCCACCCCATTATTCTTTTGACATTGTTTCCGTAAGTGCTGACTCTGACTAATATGTACCTTGTAGATAAACAACATGTTTGTATAAGAATCCTACGAACTAACTTCAGAAGAGACAGACCTGGACCTTCAGGCATCTCTGCTCTGGGAGATTTGCTGACCTTCGACCGACCGTGGAGCCAGGATGACTTGAAGCCAGAATGACTCACACCAGACCAACTCTGTTCTTATCGGAATGGACTGTACTCATCTGCACATAGAGAACTTTTCAACCCTCTCCCTTGACCTCCTTGGTCTGTTCCCCTCTCCATCCTTATAAACACCTCTGCCAGCACTGAGGTGTGGAGACAGGCTTTGAGACAAGAGTCCTGCATCTTCCAGGTGACCGGCATCTGAATATACCTCTTCCCTTTACATCACACCTATCTCTTTAGTATTGGCTTTCGAAGAGGCAGGCAGCATTTGGTTACAATATCCTAGGTAGAGTCAGCTGCTGAACCCAGAGAAGCAGCTCATTGCTTTTTCTAAAGTGACATAGTACCTCTGAAGGGGGCCCCAGAACAAAAGCATTGCCAGGAGGGCTGTGTGGCTTATGTGGCAAAGCCATTCGCTGGCTCTCAGTAATCTTGAAAATGGCCCAGACAACCACAGCCTGCTAAACGGCTGAAAGAAAACTCGCAGAGCACGAAAAACGCTCAGCCAGACTGCCTGATAAGCCATCTTTTCCCATTTGGCAGGTGAAATCCTGTCCAGAAAAATGCTATACTACAAAGAACGCCCTTCTCCGAGGTGTCAATGACATCTTTCATGAGGAAGGCTCTAAGCCAAGAATAATTAAGCAAGCCCCATGGCCAGGAGGAGACTAAATGGACCAGACTCCATTCAGTGCAGGTTGGGCCAAATGAATAGGTCAGCTGAGATCAATAAAAGAAAAAAGTAATTAGAGATTCTTACTCATGTGTGCTGCCCTTGCCATAAGGTTAGCTCCTGAGGTGACATTGGGAGGCTCACTAATTCAGCTTTGGCTGCGTGACACTCTGGATTGATTTCTGCATCTTCACAACTATATAGGGGCAATTAGCCTACATATGCTGGAGTTCTTAGACAGTGTGCCCTCCCCTTGTCCTTCCTCCTTCCTGAATACTCCCAGTCTCCCCTAGTCTTCCTCCAGAGACTTGGAGCAAAATCCCATAAGATTTAAAATCACTTTCATCCAGTCAGGCAAAGGGCCACCTCAACATCATTGCGCTGGATAGAAGAATCTTTTCAGGTTAAAAACAGTAACACCTTCCCTTACTAAGTTGATCTGGCAGCTGTCTACTTTTCCTGAACTGTTTTTTTGTCCGTTTTCCTTGAATTGATCTTTTCTCCTAGCTTTCCAGGGGGCCTGGACTAGGAGGGCTGAAGTAGGTCTGGGAGGCTTACCCAAGTGGTGAACCTTGCTTGCATTGGTTTGGATCAGGTTGGGCTGCATGTAACAGAAGAATGCATAACATCTGGTTTTCATCGAGAACAGCTTCTCGACCCATGGCTCTCATCCAGGCTATGCCTGAGTACCAGCTGGGGGCTTAAAACTACTGATGCTTGAGCCTCAGCTACAAAGATTCTGAATCTGTGGCCCCTGAGTGCTAAACAACAATAACACCACCACCACTCCAAAAGCAAAAGCAAAAAACCTATTTTCAATGACTTTTAACCCTGATGGTATGTCAGAATCACCTGGGGGCGCTTAAAAGAGCAATGCCCTGCTGGAGTTCCATCTCTGGGTTCTGATTCAGTTGGCCAGTTGAGAGGCCCAAACAATGGTAGTTTTAAAGCTGTCTCAGGTGATTCTAGTGTACATCCAGGGTTGTAATCCACTGGCCTAGACGCTCTAAATTAGCTTGAGTGCCCTGACCTGGATGAGTTCCAGAATATTGGAAACACTTGCAAATAAAATTGCTGCATCCTTCGATCATCTTTAAGGAACTGTGTAGAATGCGTTGGAAGAATCTTAGGGCTGATTTCAGAAAGACTCGAGATGTGCAAATATGATTCTACTTTTCAAAAAGTCTAAAAAAGAAAGGCTCTCTCATTTGTAGTTCTGGCAATTTGGCATTAAGCCCAGGCAACGCTTTTTATTAAAATTATGGTTTAGACTTCTGGCCAAGATGGAGGCATAGGTAGACGCACTGTGCCTCCTCGCACAACCAAGATAGGGACAACAACAATATAGAAACAAAATAACAACCAGAACTGACAGAAAATTGAAGTGTATGGAAGTCGGACACCCAAGGATTTAAAAATAGACACTTTCATCCAGACCAGTAGGAGGGGCAGAGTCGGGCAGCCAGGCGAGGGATGCGGAGTGGAGAGCTGAGCACCCGGGGCGGTGCGCAGGCCCGCAGCAGGCAGACCCTGGGCACACAAGCAGCAGTGGCTGGTGGGCCCTGGCCAGCGGGTGGTGACCGGCAGACCCAGCGAGGTGGCCATAGGGAAGCAAAGCACTGCATGTAACTCAGGGTCCCAGCACCGGGAAATAGAGCTTTGGGTCACTGACTGGGAAGGAAGGTCCCACGGGGTGCACAGGCCCACCCACACTGGAATTGGTGCCAGAGGGGCCCGGTTGGCTCTTGGAAAGTGGCGGAAGGGTCTGGGGTCCTACAGAGAGCAGAGCAAGTGCCATTGTTCCTTCTCGGACCCCGCCCGCACATACAGCATCACAACCCAGCTACTGGGGTGCC
>JAPYXV010001421.1:0-14132 GCA_028533065.1 Trachops cirrhosus | reverse complement strand
TTGGTTCCCTGTGCATTTTTCTTCATTTCACATATTGTAGCCTTAATTTTTTCATCTAGTTTGTGACCAAAATCAACCAATTCTGTGAGTATCCTGATCACCAGTGCTTTGAACTGTGCATCTGCCAGGTTGGCTATCTCTTGGTCACTTAAAAGGATGGGTTCTGGGGCTTTCAATTCTTCTTCTGTTTGAGCCATCTTTTCGCTGGGTTTTTTTTTTTTTTTTTTTTTTGGTCTTGTCAAGCTCCTATAGTGAGGGGCGGGGCCTTAGGAGTTCACCAGGGTGGGGCACCCCAGTGGCTGGGTTGTGATGCTGTATGTGGGGGCGGGGTCCGTGAAGGAACAATGGCACTTGCTCCGCTCTCTGCAGGACCCCAGACCCCTCCACCACTCTCTGAAAGCTAACTGGGCCCTTCTGGCACCAACTCCAGTGTGGGTGGGCCTGTGCACCCCGCGGGACCTTCACCTTCAGTCAGTGATCCAAAGGTACATTTCCCGGTGCTAGGACCCTGAGCCACCTGCGCAGTGCCCTGCTTCACCATGGCCACCTCACTGGGTCTGCGGGTCGCCATCCCCTGGCCAGGGCCCACCAGCCACCGCCACTTGTGCGCCCAGGATCTGCCTGCTGTGGACTTGCAAGCCTCCCCCGTTGCTCAGCTCTCTGCTCCATGTCCCTCCCCCAGCCAGACTCTGCCCCTCCTACTGGTCTGGATGAACATGTCTATTTTTAAATCCTTGGGTGTCCAACTTCCATACACTTCAATTTTCTGTCAGTTCTGGTTGTTATTTTGTTTCTATATTGTTGTTGTCCCCATCTTGGTTGTGCGAGGAGGCAAAGTGCGTTCACCTATGCCTCCATCTTCTGTTTCTCTCCTTCTGCTAGTATCATAATATTTCTTATTGGTGTTCTGATTTTCTTACTAGTAATCAGTTTATTTAGGTTTACCAATTTTCCATGTTTCAGCCTAGGAAAGTTGTATATTTCTAAGAATTTCTTCACTTCTGATTTATAAAAGTTGGTGGTTTGTAGCCTTTTATAGTGTTCTTGTATACTCTTTTTTTTATTCCTGTAATGTTTGTTGTAATTTTTGCTCTTTCATTTCTGATTTTATTTGAGTCTATTCTTTTTTTCTTAGTAAATCTAGCCAAAATGTGTCAATTTTATCTTTTCAAAACAAAGATTTTTGTTATTAATATTTATTTTTAATAGTTTATTTTTATTGTTTTATTCCATTAACATTCATCTCCTTATTTCCTCTTCTACCTCCACTTTCCACTCCTTGCAAACACCACACTGTTTTTTTGCAAGTCAATGAGATTTTGTTTTTTACTTGATCTCCCCAAACCCCAAAGTTGTCAACCTGTTCATTCTTCTCTATGAGTCTGTCTGTATTTTGCTTGTTAGTTCAGTTGGTTCATTAGATTCCACATATGAGTGAAATCATATGATACTTGTCTTTCTCTGACTGGATTATGACACAACATAAAGATTTCCACATCCATCTATGCTGTTGCAAAGGGTAAATTTTCTTCTTTTTTTTATATCCAAGTAGTATTTCATTGTGTAAATGTACCATAGCTGTTTTATCCACTCATATATCAATAGAATCTTGAGCCACTTCCAAATCTTGGCTATTGTAAATAATGCTGCAATGAACATAGGAGTACATATAATCTTTTGAATTAATGTTTTGAATTTCTTTGGATAAAGTCCCACAAGTGCAATCACTGGGTCATACCTTGTAGCAGTATTTTTTTCAGATATATATGTGCAGACATGGGAAACAAAATAAAAAAGAAACAACTGAGACTGCATCAAACTAAAAAGTTTTGCACAATAAAGGAAATCATCAAGAAAATTAAAAGACAACCCACTGAATGGGAGAGCATATTTGATGATATATCTGATAAAGGGTTAATACCACAAATCTATAAAAAGCTTATACAACTCAACACCCCCAAAAATCCAATTAAAAATGGGCAGAGGACCTGAATAGACACTTCTCCAAAGAGGACATACAGTTGGCCAATATAAGTATGAATAGATGCTCAATGTCACTAATTATCAGAGAAATGCAAATTAAAACCACACTAAGATATCACCTCACTCCTGTCAGAATAGCTATTATCAATAAATCAACAAACCAAAAGGGCTAGAGAAATGTGGAGAAAAGAGAACCCTTCTGCACTATTGGTGACATTGTAGATTAGTGCAGCCACTGTGGAAAGCAGTATAAAGATTTTTGTTTTATTAATAATTTTGTCTTTTGTTCTCTAATTTTTATTTCTTCATTGAGTCTTATTAGTTCCTTCCTTTTACTGACTCTGAGCTCTGCTTGTTAATTTTTTAAGTTTTTCATAGTGTAATTTCAGTTTGTTTATATGAGTTTTTCTTTTTTTAGTATATCAAAATCAATGTCATTAAAAATCAAAATTATATTACATAGTTGTCAATTTTAGGCATGTTTTAGAACACAAGCATTAACACTCATAAATATTTTTATTGTTCTAAATTTTCTATATTTTGAAAATTTTTTTCTTTATTCTCTTGCAATTGTCTGAACTTTCCTCTTTTGCCCTTCTCCATCCCATCCATCCTCGACTCCCACAGTCCATCGCCACTCAGTTGACCATGTCCATGTATCATCCATACATGTTCTTAGACTACTCTCTTCCTCTTCTTTCCACCATTCCCCTCAACCCCCACTTTCCTCTAGCAGCTGTCTATCTGTTTTCTGCTTCCATATCTCTGTTTCTGTTTTGCTCTTTAGTTTATTTTGTTCATTAGCTTCCTAGTATAAATGAGATTATATGGTATTTGTCTTTCACTGACTGGCTTGTTTCATTTAGCATAATAGTCACCAGTTCCATCCATACTGTCCCAAAGGGGAGGAATTCCTTCTTCTTTCTTTCTACTGCATACTACTCCATTTTGTAGATTTACCACAATTTTTAATCCATTCATCAACTAATGCACACTTTAAGCTCTCTTCAGCACTCAGCTATTATAAATAGTGCTACTATGAACATCGGGGTGCATGTGTTCTTTTGAATTGTCATTTCAAAATTCTTAGGGTATATTATCCACAGTAGAAATGCTGGATCAAAAGATGGTTACATTTTTAATTGTTTGAAGAAATTCCACACTGTTTTCCACAGTTGCTGCACAAGTCTGCATTTCCACAAGCAGTGCACTAGGATTACATTTTCTCCACATCATTACCAGCACATGTTTGTTGATTTGTTAATGATAGCCATTCTGACAGGTGTGAGGTGGTATCTCATTGTGGTTTTAATTTGCAACTTTCTAATGGCTAGTGATGAACATTTTTTCAGATGCCTAGTTCCATCTGTACATCTTCCTTGGAGAAGTGTCTATTCAGGTCCTTTGCCTGATTTTTTAATTGGATTGTTTGACTTCCTGGTGTTCAGTTATATGAGTTCTTTATATATTTTGTAGATTAAACCCTTGTCTGATATGCCATTAGCAAATATGTTCTCCCATACAGTCAATACCCTTTCCATTTCTATGGTTTCTTTTTCTGTGAAAAGTCTTTTTCATTTGATGTAGTCCCATTAGTTTATTTTTTCCTTTATTTTCCTTGCCCTAGGAGATATATCACTAAAATTTTGCTACATGGGATATAGGAAAATTTACTGCCAATATTCTTCTCTAGGATTTTTATGGTATCACAATTATATTTAAGTCTTTTATCCATTTCAAGATATCTGGTGTATGGTGTAATCTGGTGGTTCAGTTTCCTCTTTTTTTTTTTGTATGCACCAGTCTCATTCTCCCAACACCATTTAGTGAAGAGGCTATTTTCACTCTGTTGTTTTGCTCCTGACCCATTTGTCAAATATTGACCATGTAGACATCTGGTTATTTCTAGGCTCCCTATTCTGTTCCACTGATCTGTGCATCTGTTCTTACACCAGCACCAGACTGTTTTGGTTATAGGGGCCTTGTAATCTAGTTTACTTTCAGGTATTGTGAGCCCTCCAACTTTGTTCTTGTGATTTCACCAACTTGCTCTTCTTTGTCAAGATTTCTGCAGGTATTTGGGATCTTTTTTAGTTCCATATAATTTTTTGAAGTATTTATTCTAGATCTGTGAAATATGCTATTAATATTTTATAGGAATTACATTGAATATACAGATTGTTTGGGGTAGTATGAACATTTTAATGACGTTAATTCTTCCAATTCATAAACATGGCATATGCTTCCATTTATTTGTATCTTCCTCAATTTCTTTCTTCAGTGTTCTACAGTTTCCAAGTACAGGTCTTTTAACTCCTTGGTTAAATTTATTCCTAGGTATTTTTTATTGTTGTTGCTATAGTAAATGGTATTTTATTCTTAGTTTCCCTATCTGATAGTTCATTGTTGGTGTACAAAAATGCTATTGATTTCTGAATAATACTTTGCATCAAGCTACTTTGCCCAACCCACTTATTAGGTCAACTAGTTTGTTGTTGTTGTTTTTTGTTGTTTGTGGAACCTGTAGGGTTTTCTGTGTACACCATCATGTCATCTGCTAATGACAGTTTAACTTCCTCTTTTCCAATGTGGATGCCTTATATGTATTCTTCTTGTCTGATCACTATGGCTAGAACCTACATTACTATGTTGAATAAGAGTGATGAAAGTGGACAACCTTGTCTTATTCCTGATCTTAAGGGAAATGCTTTTTTTTTCTCCCATTGAGTACGATGTTGGCAGTAAGTTTTTTGTATATGACCTTTACTATATTGAGGTATGCTCCCTCTATTTCCACTTTAATGGGTGTTTTTATTATAAATTGGTCCTGGACTTCACTGAATTATTTTACTACATCTATAAATATGATCATGCAGTTTTTGCCTTTTATTTTGTTTATTTGATTTATCAAACTTATTGATTTGCAAATATTAGACTATCCTTGCATGCCTGGAATATATTCCACTTCATCTTGGTGTATGATCTTTTGGATGTATTGTTGGATCCTCTTTGTTAGTATTTTGTCGAGGATTTTCCCATCTATGTTCATCAGAGATATTGCCTTGTAATTTTCTTTCTTTGTTTTAACTTTGCCTGTTTCTGGATTTATGATAATTCTGGCCTCATAAAAAGAGTTCAGGAGTCTTCCATCTTCTTGAATATTTTAGAATAGTTTCAGAGGAATCAGTGTTAGCTCTTCTTTGAATTTTTGGTCAAAATGAGTGTGAAGGCATCTGGTCAGGGCTTTTGTATGTCAGCAGCTTTTTGATTACTGCTTCAATTCAGTGAGTTATTATTTCTCTGTCAAGGTTTTCTGCTTCATCCTGATTTAGTTTTGGAAAATTATATGTTTTTAGATATCTATTCATTTCACTCAGGTTGTCCAATTTCTTGATATACATATATGTTCTTAGTGATTTCTTTTCTAAGTATATTTTATTGATTATGCTATTACAGTTTTCCCAGTCCCCCCCCCTTTATCCACTCTCTGCCCTGCACTTAGTGCAGAGCACTAACCCTCCAACCTCCCCTGCTTCTTAGTTCATGTCCATGAAATGTACATACAAGTTCTTTGACTTCTCTGTTTTCTATGCCATTTTTAACCTCTCCCCATCTATTTTATGCCTAATAATTATGCTTCTTATTCCCTGTATGTTTCCCCCCCCCATTCTTCCCCTTCCCCTCCCCACTGAAAACCCTCCATGTGATGTTCATTTCATTGATTCTGTTCCTGTTCTAAGTGTTGTCTAAGTTTTTGTTTTCATTTATTTCTTTTTTTTTTTTAGGTTCAGTTGTTGATAGTTTTGAGTTTGTTGTCATTTTACTGTTCATAGTTTTTTTTAATCTTCTTCTATTTTTAGATAAGTCCCTTTAACATTTCACATAATAAGGGCTTGGTAATGATGAACTACTTTAAATTGACCTTATCTGGGAAGGACTTTATCTGCCCTTCCATTCTAAATGATAGTTTTGCTGGATAGAGTAATCTGGGATGTAGATCCTTGCCTTTCATGATTTCAAGTACTTCCTTCCAGCCCCTTCTTGCCTGTAAGGTTTCTTTTGAGAAATCAGCTGATAGTCTTATGGGAACTCCTTTGTAGGTAACAGTCTCCTTTTCTCTTGCTGCTCTTAAGATTCTCTCCTTTTCTTTAATCTTGGGTAACTTAAATATAATGTGTCTTGTTGTGTTCCTCCTTGGGTTCAACTTCCTAGGGACTGTCTGAGCTTCCTGGATTTCCATGTCTATTTCCTTTGTCAGATTGGGGAAGTTTTATTTATTTATTTTTTTTTTTGAAATAAGGTTTCAACTGCTTTGATTTGCATGTTGGAGCTCTTAAAGTTGTCCCAGAGGTTCCTAAGCCTCTCCTCATCTTTTTGAATTCCTGTTTCTTCATTCTACCCTCTCCCACTCTCCCCTCCCCTATCTTCTATATTCAATCCCCCCATTGTCTTTGTCCATGTATCCTTTATACATGTACCTTGAGTTTACCTCTTATTTCATTCACTGTCCCCTTCCCCTCCTCCCTCCATCACAGTCAGTTCTTTATTTCCATGTCTCTAATTGTATTTTGCTGACATGTTTCTCTTGTGGATTAGGTTCCACTTATAAGTGAGATAACATGGTATTTGTCTTTCACTGCCTGGTTTATTTCACTTAGCTTAATGTTCTCCAGTTCTATCCATGCTGTTGCAAAGGGTATGAGTTCCTTCTTTCTTTCTGCTGTGTAGTATTCCATTGTGTAAATATACCAGAGTTTTTGATCCATTCATCTACTGATGGGCATTTAGACTGTTTCCAGTACTTGGCTTTTGTAAATAATGTTATTATAAACATTGGAGTGCATGGGTTCTTTGGAATTGGTGATTCAGGTTTCTTAAGTTATAGTTCCAGTAGTGGGATTGCCCAATCAAAAAGCAGGTCAATCTTTAGTTTTCTGATGAAATTCCATATTGTTTTCCAACATAGCTGCACCAGCCTGCATTCTCACCAGCAGTGTATTAGAGTTCCCTTTTCTCCACAACCTTGCCAGCATTCGTTGTTTGTTGATTTTTTAATCATGGCCATTCTGATTGATGTGAAGTTGTATCCCATTGTAGTTTTAATTTGCATCTCTCTAATGGCTAGTGATGCTGAGTATTTATTCATATGTCTATGGGCCCTCTACATGTCCTACTTTGTGAATTATCTGTTCAGATCCTTTTGCACATTTTTATTGTTGTTCAAATAAAGTTATCTCCATTTCACACCTTCCACTCCACCCCACTGCACCCATCCCTGCCTCCAACCTTCGATCCTACCCCCTTTGGCTTTGTCCATGTATCCTTTATACATGCTCCTTGATGACCCTTTTTCTATTTTGCCATTTTTTAATTGGATTGCTTATCTTCCTGATGTGAAGTCCTGTGAGTTCTGTATCTGTTTTGGAGACCAAACCCTTGTCAAGGGTATCATTGGAAAATATGTTTTCCCATATGGTTGATTCTTCTTCCATTATGTTGATGTTTTCTTTAGCCATGCAGAAGCTTTTTAGTTTGACATAGTTTGTTAAATCTTTCCTTTATATCCTTTGCCCCATGGGATGTATTGGTAAAAATATTGTGATATTGGGTATCTGAAATTGTACTGCCTATGTTTTCATCTATAAATTTTATGGTATCATGACTTATGTTTTAAGTATTGTATCTATATTTTATTTTGGTGTATGGTGTAAGTTGGTGATCTGTTTCAATTTTTTGCATGTACTTGTCCAGCTCTCCTAACACCATTTGTTGAATCAGCTATTTTTACTCCATTTTATATCTCTGCTTGCTCTGTCAAATATTAACTGACCATATTGGTATGGGTTTATTTCTGGGTTCTCTATTCTCTTCCATTGGTCTATATGTCTGTTGTTATGCCAGGGACCTTATAATATACTTTGCTATCAGGTATTGTGATTCCTCCTACTTTTTCTTCTTTCTCAAATTTGCTGAGGCTATTCAGGGTCATTTATGTTTCCATATAAATTTATGAAATGTTTGTTCTACATTTGTGAAATATATCCTTGGTATTTTAATAAGGATTGCTTTGAATCTATAGATTGCTTTGGGTAGTATGGACACTTTAATGATGTTAGTACTTCCAATCCATGAACACTGTCAATGCTTCCATTTATTAGTGTCCTCCTTAATTTCTTTCTTTGGGGTTGTGTAGTTTTCTGAGTACAAGTCTTTTACCTCCTTAGTTAAGTTTATTCTTAGGTGCTTTATTTTTCCTTTTGCCATTGAAAATGGGATAATTTTCTCTATATGTAAATAACTCACACAACTACCTTCCAGGAAGATAAACAATCCAATTAAAAAATGGATGAAGAACCTGAAACAGACACTTCTCCAAGGAGGACATACAGAGGGCCCAGAGACATGTGAAAGGATGCTAAGTATCACTGGTCATCAGAGAAATGCAAATTAAAACCACAATGAAACAACACTTCACACCAGTCAGGATGACCATCATAATCAAATCAAACAAACAAAAAAAAAAGCTGCAGGCCAGGTTGTGGAGAAAATGGAACCGTAGTGTACTGTTGGTGAGAATGCAGACTGGTGTAGCCACTGTAGGAAACAGTATGGAATTTCCTCAGAAAACTAAAAATGGAACTGCCTTTTGACCCAGTAATTCTACCGCTGAGATTATAGGCCAGCAAAAAGAAAGAAGGCATTCCTACTCTTCATGACAGCATAGATGGAGCTGGAGAGCATTATGCTAAGTGAAATAAGTCAGGTGGTGATAGACAAATACCATATGATCTCACTTGCAAGTGGAACCTAATCAACAAAAACAAATGAGCAAAATACAACCAGAATCATGGAAATGAACAAACTGATGGTTACCAGAGGGAAGGGGGAAGAAGTATAATGAGAGAAAGAAAGGGAAGGTTCTAGTCAAAGAATATGTATAAAGGATCCATGATAATGGACTACAGGGTGGGGACTGACTGATAGAGCAAGGGTGGGAGTGGGGGTGCAGAGGAGAGCAACAGAGGAAAAAGTGGACTTACTGAAACTGACTGTCAATATAAATAAATAAATAAATAAATAAATAAATAAATAAATATCTTTTCTTTTTGTAATGACAGAGTTGCTAAATTATTACAGAATCATGGTCTTTCCCTTCTATTACAATAGACACAGAAAATCTCCCTTGCCAGTTTAACATTGTTCAGAATAATTTTTGCTCTAACATAGAAAACTTTAATCTTTTATATGGGCATTAAGCTACCCTCTCTCCAAACAGCAACAATATTTTTCTTTTCTAAGGATGTTTACTAGAGTAAAACTATTGTGGAGAAAAAGCAGCATGTGCTTTTGTTCTCAAGGTAAGCTGGAAAGTGAGTGATATGTGGAGAATTGTCTCTTGACGGTTAAGTTTATACCTTGAACCTAAGAAAATCAAACACATTTGGTATGCTTTACTATTATTTTATGGAAGCAGATCGTTTTTACTGCCTTTGGAGAAACATATTTGTCTACATATTTTTTATTTTATTTGTGTATTTATTTTTTGAGAGAGGGGAAGAGAGAGAAAGAAGGGAGGAACAATGATATGAGAGAGAAACGTCAGTAGGTTGCCTCTCAAATATACCCCACCTGGGGACCAAAGCCACAAGCTAAGCATGTCTCCTGACTGGGAATCTAACCTTTCAGCATGATGACACCCAACCAACTGATCCAGAGCTACATAACATATATTTCTCTTGAAGAAATTAAATTTTATGTTTTTCTCTAAAGTAATTACACTTGAGAGAATAATTTTAGATTCAAGTTTCTAATCCCTTAGATTCAAAGTCAGTAAAATAAAGTGCCCCTCACATCTGCATCCCTATTAAGAATAATTTGGCATCAATGTAAAGGAAGAAACACCATAATAGTGAAACAACTTAACACCACATTGTCATCAATGGATAGATCTTCCAGATTAAAAATTAACAACAAAACACTGGGTAAGGATGATATATTAGACCAGATGATTTTAGTTGATATTTTTCAGAGCAATTTACCCTAAAACAGCAGAATACACATTTTTCATGTACATGGAACATTTTCCAGGATAGACCACATTTTAGGTCACAGCAAAAGTCTCAATAAATTAAGTATATTGAAATAATATCTAGCATCTTCTTTGGCCAAAGTGGCATACAACTAGACAAAAGCTGAAAAACACACAACCACATGGATGTGAAAAAAGATGTTACTAAACAATGAGGTCAAGGAAGAAATCAAAATTTACAGTAAAACAAGTGAAAAAAAAAACACAGCAACACAAAATCTATGGGACACGATGAAAGTACTCAGAGGGAAATTCACAGCAATATAGGCTTACCTCAAGAGAAAAGAAAAATCTTAAAACAAATAATTTAAGTTTACACTTAACCAAGAAAAAGAAAAATAAAATAAGCCAAAAATAAGTAGAAAGGAAATAATAAATATCAGAGGAAAAGTAAACAAATTAAACTCTAAAAAATACAAAAAATCAATAAAACCAAGAGCTGATTCTCTGCAAAGATAAACAAGACTCATCAAAAAATAGAGAATACTCCAATAAATAAAATTAAAAATGAAAGAGAAGTAACAACTGACACCACAAATATATAAAGGTTTTAAGAAAATATTACAAACAACTGTATACCAACAAAGAGGACAATCTGTAAAAAATGGATAAATTGTTAGAAATATACAATCTTTCAACACTGAATTAGGAAGAAACAGAAATATGAACAGACTGATTACAACCAAAAAAACTGAGGCAGTAATCAAAAAACTTTAAACAAGCAAACATCCTGGACCAGATGGCTTCACAGGTGAATCTTACCAAATATTCAAAGAAGAATTAATGCCCATTTTTCTCAATATATTTCAAAATTTCAAGAGGAGAGACAGCTCAGAGGCTTATTTTTGAGGTCAGCATTATCCTAATATCAAACTGAGAAAAAGACACTGCAAAGAGAAAAAGTTATAAGCCAATGTCCCTGATTCATATAGATATAAAAATTTACAAGTAATAGCAAACCAAATTCAGTAATACATTTTAAAAACTGATACATTATCATCAAGTGTGATTTATTTATGGGATCAAAGTTGGTACAATATCTGAAAATTGATTTTCATGATGTACACCACAAAAACAAAATATAAGTCACATAATCCTATCAATAAATGCAGAAAAAGCATTTGACAAAATCCAGCACCTGTTTATGATAAACACTTTCAGCAAAATGAGAATAGGGGACATAACTCAATACAATAAAGGCCATATATATCAAACCCACAGCTAACATCATACACAGAGAGGAATAATTAAAAGTGTTTCCCTAATATCTGGAACAAGACAGATTGTCCACTTTCACCCATCTTATTCAACACAGTACTGGAAGTCCTAGCTCTAGCACCCAGGAAAATAAAGAACAAATAACAGGCATAAAAATTGGAAAGAAGTAAACACTCATGATTTTTAAAAGAGATGATATTCTGTACAGAGAACCCTTAAAAAAATTCCACCATATATCTACCAGAACTAATAAATAAATTAGATAAAGAAATAGGATACAAAAATAAATTCAGGGGGGAAGATGGCAGTGAGGTAGGTGGGAATTGAACTCACTTGCTCCTGCACCCAACTGGAACACGTAGCCAATCTTCAGAGGAACAGAGCAAACAGCCAATAGAATTCCAGCTGACATGAAGTTTGGAAGCCAATGGTTGAACAGGATGTTTAAAAACAGATGGTAAGGAGATTTTGTAGGCCAATAGAAGGGTTCCTGGGCCCTGCCCCAGAGACTTCAGCTGCCACAGCAGCTTTGGAGGAGAGCAGAGTCAGTGATTGTGACTTTGCAGATACCTCCCCACCCAAAATGGTGAGTTTGCAGACTTCCACCAGGAGAGACCTGGATGCTTGAAGTTGCTGGGGGGATAAAGATGCTATAAGAGACACACAGCTGGTGGTGAATCACAGCTGGGACTGTGGCTGTCAGCTGGGACAGGACCAGAAAAAATGGGGAGCCAAGTGACACCTGAAGACAAGAGAATAGAAGGGGCACTACTGGCGAAGACCCAGATAGGAATTCTTGAAAGGAATGGCCACCTGTAAACAAGGAGAATTCATTAAAAAACAAGGCTCTCAGGCACTATGCAAGGACCTCTCATGCACAGCTGCTGGGCCAGTGAAGAAAGGAGTGGCACAATTTGCTCACAGTCAGAGCATCTCATGGATTGTTCAAAGGGAGGGACCAGGGGCTCAGAGAGGTAGCAGTGCCCAGAGAGACTTAATTCAATAGGGTAACTTAACAGCCCTGTAGGAAATTTGTGTGTGAGCAGGCCCAGGGCAACAAAGAATGAGAAGGAGAGGTATGATTTGCTCCTATTCAGTGCAATGCATTAACTAATCATAGGCTGACCACTGAGGTGGATTAGAAGTGCCAGCCTGGCTCATAGATGCAGTGGAGAGTGTAAGCCACATAACACTGAGGGTTTGGGATGGAAGCTGTTCACCCATGAATACAGTAGTGCAGACCAAGCCCTCATCCTTGTGGAAACACAGGAAAGGGAAAAATGGGGCCCACCCTCCCCAACACCACCACCCTTGCCTGCAGCATCCAGGAACACATCAAAACCCACTTGGCAGGTTTAACCTCAGCAGGAGGTTTTTTGTTTTTTTCAAGTTTAAGACAAAAAGACCTAGAGCTGTGAGAAGACCAAAGACAGATCCAGAAAGAAGTCAAAATGCTAACACCAACAGCTGAGCAAAATCTCACTTCAATATCCTTCAGAACTAGCATTTTTATGTTATTTTTAGTTTTTAATTTTTAACTTTATTTTTTTAATTTTTCTTCTTTCCATTTAGTTTTTTTTTTTTTTTTTGGTTTTGTTTGTCTGATTTCACTGTTTGATTGTTTTTTTTACTCTGCCCTTTATGTTGTATTTTACTTTTTTTATTTCACTTCTCTAGTATTCTAATAACACACTACTCTTGATCTTTTACTTTTTATTCTTTTTATTCAGATTATATGTTTCTTATCATATTTTTGTTATTACAAATCCTACACAGCACCCTTCCCTGGTCTTAGCTATCCATTTAGCTATCTTCCTGAGCTTTATTTCCATTGTGGTTAGCTGGATTCTCTCATACACTATGCCAAGTTTCTAACCATTACTCTCACTATATCTCACCATCAAAATCCGCATAAGTGTACTGCTATCTAAAGTCAGCTCACATTCTTTTCTTCTTCTAAGGAGAGTCTTATCTCTTTTTCATCTTTTATAAAAAGTGGATAGTTGGGTAAAATATCATGGTTATTGCAATACCAAAGGTTCTCCTATCTGTTCACTAATTGTTAGTACTTTAAATCCCATAGAACACTCTCCCACTGTCATACACCATTTCAGGTTCGCCCTGCCCCTGATCACATACAAAACAAGGAGGGAGTTGTGAGTACCAGTAAATCTGCTTTAGGAGAGATCCTACCAACAAAGGAGCCACCAAAAGATAAACCCCAAATTCGAAACAAGAGCCCACACAAACAGAAGAAAGAGCAACCGCCTAGAGCACCCAGAGAAGGCGATCAAAGATACCACACCATTGAGTCCCAAAAAATTCTAGCACAGAATTTCACCACACAAAGAAAGCTGGCAAAGCAGAGCATCCCGAAATGCAGAAACAAGCAAAATGAATCACCTAAAGTGAGGAGAGAAAGAAAGAATCTGAAACTGAAAGGAATGTAAGACCCCCAGTAAAAGAGCAAAATGAAATGGAAGCAAACAATCTATCAGATAAAGAAATCAAAAGATTAATTGACCATAGAGATTTGGGTTTATTTCTGGGCTTTCTGTTCTGTTCCATTGGTCGATGTTCCTGTTTTTACGCCAGTACCAAGCTGTTTTGATTACAGTGGCCTTGTAATATAGTTTAGTATCAGGTATTGTGATCCCTCCTACCTTACTCTTCTTTCTCAAAATTGCAGCAGCTATTTGCGGTCGTTTATGGTTCCATATAAATTTTTGAAGTGTTTGTTCTACGTCTGTAAAATATGCCATTGGTACTTTAATAGGTATTGCATTGAATGTGTAGATTGCTTTAGAAAGAAAGAAGGAGCTCATACCCTTTGCAACAGCAT
>JAPYXV010001420.1:0-14132 GCA_028533065.1 Trachops cirrhosus | reverse complement strand
AGCCCTTATTGTATGAAATGTTAAAGGGACTTATCTAAGAAAAAGATCAAAAACATGTATAGTAAAATGACAGCAAATTCACAATTATTAACAACCACACCTGAAACAAAAACAAGAAGAAACTAAGCAAACAACTAGAACAGGAACAGACCCACAGAAATGGAGAACACATGGAGGGTTAGCAACAGGGGAGTGGGAGGAAGAGAGTGGGGGAAAGATACAAAGAATAAGTAGCAATGAGGGTGGATAGAAAATAGACGGGGAGGGCAAGAATAGTATGGGAAATGTAGAAGCAAAGAACTTATGACACATGGACTGAAGTAAAGGGGGGGAATGTAGGTGGGAGAGGATGTTCAGGGTGGAGGGGAATGAAGGGGGGATAATAGGACAACTGTAATAGCATAATCAATAAAATATATTAAAAAATAAATTATAACACTTGAGATATTAGCTGCCTTTTATTATATACTGAACATGTATTTCAATAGTAACTATAGCAGAGTGTGCTTATTCTAGTACTTTGGAAATATTAACTCAGTAGTTATCATGGCTATATGAAGTAGTTCTATTATTTTGGCCTTTATACAGATAAGGAAACTGAGTGACAAAAGGTTAAGCAATTTGCCCAACATCACAAACCTAATTAGTGGCAAAGTCAAGGTTCAAGCCCTAGACAATTTTTCTGTAGAATCTATGTCCTAAAACATTTATTAAATATTATCATTTATAAGATATATTATTATATAACATCGTATATTAATGTTATACATCTATATAAACATTATATTTATATAATTACATAGCACAATATGAGGTCTGTCTGGAAAAAGTCCAACCATTGTTAGTATAATGAGAACAAATTGCCTGACATTGATGTAACCTGGCAGCCAAGGAGAATGGAGTGGAAGTGGTTTGTGCACGCATGTGTGAACAATGAAGATTTCATTGTGGGGGGAGGGGCTCGACCCCATTGAGTGAGCATTAGTACAGTGTGATCGTGGCATTCAAAGTGACTGAACAAGTAGAGCAACAACACTGTATCAGATTTTGCATTAAACTTGACTATTCCTCCAAGGAACTATTTGGATTCAGAAGGCTGCATCTAACGGGCAACTGGTGATTGGCAACCTCATCACAACAGTGCACCTGGTCACATGCATCACATCTCCCTCAGAGTTCTTTGGTGAAACATCAAATTACCCAGGTGACTCAGCCCCTCTAGAGTACATATATGGCACCTGTGACTTCGAGTTTTTTCCAACACTAAAATCATGTTGAAAAGGAAGAGCTTTCAGATCATCAATGAGATTTAGGAAAATATGACTGGGCAGCTCATGTTGATTGGGAGGACTGTGTGAGGTCCGAAGGTGCCTACTTTAAAAGGGATGAGGTATCACTGTCCTATGTACAATGCTTCTTGTATCTTTTATCTTCTTCAATAAATGTCCTTATTTTTCATATTGCATGGATGGACAGACCTTGTATATTATATTTTATATTAATATATTACATGTCAATATTATATGTGATACACATGATTATATAATGTTTAATGACATAGATTCTGCAGGCATTTTGTCTAGGGCTCAATCCTGACTCCACCACTAGCTAGGTCTATGAAGTTTGTCAAATTAATGTTTTAGAGCTCAATTTCTTTATTTGTATGAGAGTCATAATAATAGAACCACTTCTTATGACCAAGCTTCCAGATGCCATTGGTTCTTCAGGTACTGGTTTTATTCTTCATTTTTCTTCACTGTTCTCTTGACCTAGTTTGTTTTAAATTCCAGAAAATACCTCTCTAGTTTCTAAGAGTTTTCCTCCAAAACTGAAAAAATCCTTTATTCACTTCCTGAAAAAAGAAGCAGTCCCTCCATCCCCTGCAAAGAGAGGGTAGAAGTGCAGAGCACACTGTCATTATTTCATGTGGCGAGGGCACATGACACCACTACCCTGTATTATCTCTAACTGAAACCTCCAGAGATAAACAGCATGATTCATTAAAAAATATTCATTTTGTACCAGTTTATAAGGTAGACATATGTCATTACTATTCCTTAGTAAAATAATGTCACTGGTGGCAAAAACATCTATCTATGACTATATTGATTATAGCCTAAATCTATCATGTCTTTTAAATTTTTGAAACATGAGGATTGTCTTTATTTTATAGTTTTAAAAAGAGGTTAACTTTGGGATACTGTTAGAGGAAGGTAAAAAACTGTATGCCTCCTCAAAGGATTAAATGAAAGTTTACATAATTTTCATTAAAAGAAATTATGTGCTATTTTTGTAGAATAAGAAATCTTTGAACCGTTTGCTATATTTCTTATTCTAATTATTTTTGTGCTGTAAAAAAAAAGTGAAGAGTGTAACAAAACAATTAAATTACCTGCATTATAATATCCTTAGGAAAGAGCCAATTTGTAGTGCAGCGATTTGTTTCTTTCCTACACTATTTCGTAAACAGAGTGCACACACAATATTTAGGTTCAGTGTTTCTGAGGGTTGAAATCAAACGCATACTCCAAGAATTTTTAATCCACTACCTTTTCTTTTTGATAAAGAACCCAAAGAAAATGCATCTGAGGGTACATAAAATGTTCAGCAGGTATATGCATTAATCGGATACATCGAACACTTCTTGGTGCTGTGATCCAGTCAGATCAACGGAATTCAGTCTACATGAGGACATTAAAGCTCAAAAATTTATCTACACTGTCCATAGACACACATAGAGCCTAAAGCCTCTTACCAACTGAAGTTCTCACACAAGTTAAACTTCAACTCTGTCACTGATGTTTATAACCCAAATTATTAGTCCTAGACACAAGATAAACAACCTTTCATTTCTTTTTCTTCCCCTATCCTGTTAGACTCCCTCTTAGAATGCACATTTATGTCAGATAATTCCTCAAAATCAGCTTCAACACTGACAAGATTTGTCCGACAGCCCTGGAAAAATAGCCCTCTCATATCTTTTCTATTTTCATTCTTTTGCCCCTTATCTCTGAATTAAAAAATAATCCCATTAAATTTATAAACCCAAACATTAACTTGGCTATTTCAAAACTCAATTTTACGTGTGTAAGTTCACTTCCCTTTTCTCCCGAACTCGGCTGTTATTTGGTATGCAGAAATGTTCATCCAGGATTCTTCGGCTGCACACTCTCTGACTTCCCTGACTGTCTGATTCCACTGGAATGGTCAAGGAAATGATTTTCTTCAAGTAACCAAAACCTATTTGACATAGCTTGGGCAAGAAGTGAATTATAGAAAATGAGGAAAATTATTTTCTTCTGATTATCACTGATTATCATCACAATGTCTCATAAGGGTCTACTGCATGACTTAATTGGTAAACAGAAAAAAAAATGTAACAATTGCAATTTCTTGAATTACTTATATTGTTTTTCCTACTCACTTTGTAATTCCCTCCTCTGGGAACTACTTTCCCCTGAATATGTGTTCTCTTTATTCTGATGGATCAATTCATCCTTCTCAGAGTGAGTTGCTGGTCTTGAAGGCTATTACTGTATTGTTTCCCCTAATTCACCTTAAATGGCCTTAAGTATTAATTTTGGAATATGTTCCTTCTCTCTTTGTTTCATTTTTTTTCTCATATTAGAATTAACTTAATAGGCTTTTAAATACTCTAATGCCTAGGCCCTACTTTGTACCCATTAAATCAGAATCTCCATGGCCTATGATGCAGAGGGAAGGGGAAATAAGAACAAACTTTTTTTTTTTTTTGCATTCTCTAGGTGACTCCACCACGCAGCAAAATGTGAAAATGAGCTCTGCATGTGGTCATAGTCCTATAAGCTTTCAAAGGCAGAGAACTATTACTGCCAAAAAAAGGCTGTCACCACACTAATAATATATAATTATATGAAATAAAGTACAATTACATGATTGTAACATGTAAAGGGAATTATCAGCAAATATAAGAATGGCCATATTTGCATTTTAGAAACATTATCTTAATGGAAGTATCAGAGAATTCCTAGAGTGTGGGAATACTGAAGAAAGGACATCTATTTGGACAGTTATCTTGATTTTCAGGTAAGATAAAAGGACATACAATAAGACAAGGAGGATTTGTTTTGTGAGGAAGAGAGGGTTTTGAAGTTGTATTTTTTAACAACTATATTAACAACACAAATTTGGAAGAATAAGAGAGTAAAGATATACTGATTGGCTAAGTTGTTCTATTTATTGGTAGGAGATTTATTAGTGTGAGATGTTATGAATTCAAATGTGTTATTACTATGGTTTCCCTGTGGTTTTAAGATTTTTTAATTTTGTATTTCAGTAGGATAATTAAAAATGTCAAGTTTATTTTTCCTGTTCAAGCATAAGGGCCATATTATTATATGCAGATTAATGACTGAATACAGATGGAAGGCAAATAGAAGACAAACTCTATATGTACAATGAATAGTTCTATTGATTGTGATAATTTTCTGACTATACATTTAAAAAGTCTTACAACTATTCTCCTGAAATTTCTCTAATGAAAAAAATTTCCTACTTTTTATCACTGCTAAAGGTCCAAGTTGAATAAGATATTTTCAAATGCCTTCTAATCCTGGTTATTATCTGCTAATATCTTTCTAAATTAGAAATCAGAACTAATTCACTATCCTTTACATATTTTATTCTAGCTCAATTACTTGTTGGTTCTTATCATATTACCCTGAATACCAGTTCTTATAATTCATTAACTAATATGCTTAGAAAATTACACATTTTCAAATCTCTTCTTTGAGACTCATCTTACACAATAGCATGTATAACAGTCTGATAAATATTTTTTCATTTTTTAGATTGTAAAAATCTTAATTTATACGTGATAAATTTTTACATATAAATATCAGAATGTAACCAATCCTAGACCTAATTACAGTAAACGTCCTCAACTCTGGAAGGTTTCTTAGCCCTCCTGCCAGTTAGTATTACTGCTCCTACCTCAACATAAGATTAGCCACCATTCTGCGTTCTTAGGTTAGGTTAGTTTTGATTGTTTTGAATTCCATATAAATGAAATCATACTGATAGGGGACTTAAGAGCTGGAAATTTTAGTTTAAGTAATAGCTAATAAGCTTAGTAATCAATGCATGTAAAAGTTTTGGTTCCAGGAACTGAAGGTATGACCCACCCTGACTCCAGGAGACCATATGCCGTTCCACCTTTGCTCCTCAGGAGGACTGCAAGCAATTCAAGATGCTATCTGAGACATTGTGCTCCAGGGTGACGTGACCACTGCCCAGGACACAGTTTAAGAAAGCTGCATAGGGCAAGAATGCTGGAGTTGTTGTTTTTAATCCAATTAACTCCTCCCTGAATTTCAAAACCCCTCACCACACCTTGTTTATTCCACGCTATAAAAACCTTGGTCTGGAAAGAAAAGACAAGATGGTCGGTTAGGGAGCGAACCCGCCATTTTCTCAGATCGCAGGCCATCTGAATAAAGCACCCGCCCATAAAGATTCAATCCCTTTCTCTGCTTGTTGGGTTTGGTAGTGACAGGCAGCCCGAACGCTGGTGTCTTTTCTGGTTTCAATACTGATTTGCTTCTTTTATGTCTGACCATTTTTATTAATATTATGTATTATGATTCATCCATATTATGACAATGAAATTGCCCATTCTGTCTACTATGAACATTTGGATTAATTCAAATTTTGACTATTTTGTAAAACATGGCTATGAATATTCTTGACATTTTGGGGGAGGTGGACATATGTACTAGTTCCTCTTCAGCATGTCCAAAAGCATGATTGCTGCATCACAGGTTATCGTGTGCTTAGATTTGTTAAGGTCTGCAGCAGATTTACATATCGATTAAAAACTAGACATCTCACAATACTGAAATTTCCTGTGTGTGTAAATGGTGTATCACTCTAATTAGGTCTCTTTCTTCTTTAGTAAAGTTTGCTATTTTCTATCTACAGGTTCTGCACATCTTTTGTTAACTTTATTTAAGTATTTGACATTGTTGATGCTGTTGTATGCAACATGGCTTATTAATGTGATTTTCAACTCATTACTTACTATTGTGTGGAAACAATTATTTTTATAGTGACTTTATATTTTGATACCTTGCTATATTCACTATGAGGACAGAATGTCAAAATAGAGATAATTAACATTGTAAACCACGGATGCAAGATCAGATGTCCAACAGAACAGAATATGAGATTTGAGAGATATGAAGTATATACAGCAAAGGTAATGTCTAAAGCAAACAAATAGGCCTAATCTATGACTGAGGTACATTCTAGAATGCCTTCCAGTAGATTAATGTGAAAACAAAAGATATAAACACATCTCTCAATAAAGAAAAATGCAAATCCTCTAATGAAATACTTTAACTGGGTTCATCAGGAATGACAAAAAATACATTCTAAAGGAAGTCTATTGTTATTATAGACTGATATTTAAATTCATAATGATATCAAGCATTCTGTAATTGAATATGCTTCATATTTTTATGTAACATAGAAGCCAATAATAGAGAAATATTTTCAAATTTCTAAGAACACAAAAGTAATCTTAGCCTTCTATGAAAATTACAAATTATAATTTTAGCTCTATTTTAAAATATTCTCACATACTACGTAGAAAGATGCCTGAAATAAAGGTAGAGTTTTTTCTCTCTAAACAATTACATAAATGGAATTTAAAAAGAAAAAAAAAGAGGTAAAGAAATGAATGAGACTATGGCAAAAGAAATAAAGCAATTGGACATCTCTGAGTGTCAAAACATAATTTTCCATTTCAAGGGTCAAGCTGCTGAATGAAAGTAGACTCATTGCCAAGAGATCATTAAATAAGTGTCCTCGATGGTCAATGTCCAGCCCATTGTGACTGGATGAGACCAGGAAATCTTGCCCAGACAATTTCTTAGCTTCTGATCAATAACATTTGCGCAGCAAACCCATTATGTTATTTTTGTATACTAAATCCTCACCTTCCGCAGATGTTGGGGCTTACTCATGAGGGTTGAAGCGATGGTAAGAAGAGAAAAACCTCAATCTATGAAGCCGATTGGACAGGGAAGACACAGTTGAAAACTGCAACAACCTGAGCAGGAGTGACTAAACTACACACACTGTGTTAAATGCTTTTACGTATTGTGTTTGTTTTTAACAGTTTAATCAATTTGAACTTTTTTGATTGTGTGCATAATATGAAGTAGAGAGCTAACTCAAGCATTTAGCCAATGGAACCAATAAAATGAATTAAATATATTCTTATAATATAAAGATACAATATCTATTTTAAACAAAATTTCCTTAAATATAGATTTTTTCTACCATAACATTATTTTGATTGCTAACATTTTTAAATGCATTTTTTAAATGGTAGAGAGTCCACACTCACTGCATTTTTCAATAATAATGGTAAAGGTGGCTCTGTTGGGAGGTGTGTCATCTTGCACACCAAAAGGTTTTGGGTTTGACTCCTGGTCAGGGCACATAGTTAGGTTACAGGTTTGATCCCTGGTTGGGTTCTGTGCGGAAGACCATCCATCAGTGTTTCTCTCATACCGATGTTTCTCTTTCTCCCTTTCTCTCTAAAATCAATAAAAACATATTCTCAGATGAGGATTAAAAGTGCTAAAGTAATTTTTTTTTACCTTAAGTGCATTTTCCATCAAACTTTTATTGCTTTAAGTGTTATTTTTGAAGACCCTATTCACACTGAGATGTATAGCTCTCTGAAAATCAAAGTACAGGTTTAAATGAGAAAATGAAAAGCTAGAATGAGACTCTTATGGATAAAGTCTTTCCAGAGAATCTTAAAGACAATGGTACTGAATGGTGTATTGCTGAATCGACTTCCTCTTACTGACGTGTTGATTTGTAACTCATCTCTGTGGTGTCTGAGCATTGACCTATGTCCTCACCATCTGCTACTAAAGGCCTCTCTAAGGGAACTTATAATCTGTTTTTTTGTTGTGAGCCCCCAGGCTGTTGGTTCTTATCCCTGCACTTACCAATTATTCATGGACAATACAGGTCCTCTGGAATTCCTGCATTTCTACAATTCATCCCATCTTGGATCTGTCCACTTACATCTGTGGAATCAACACATCTTTTGTCAAAAGCAGCACTTTAACCTTACGAGTATTTGTGCTATGGTCCTGCCTATAAGCCAACCTCCAGCCTTTGTCACAGACTGGAGGTACCGGGCCATCTATGCAGCCACCAACAGTACAGGCAACACCAGCACTAAGGACTAACAGTGAGTCAACATAGGTGACTATGCTATTCACTCTTATTAATGCAGATTTGACCTAAATCTATAATAACCCAATAACAATAATAATCACTAAGCAGTGATTAGAAATAACATCACACAAGAGAACTGAAGAATAACAAACCCAAGTCCCAAAAGTTCAGACCAGTTCCGGGTCCAGGAGGCAGCTGGTCAGTGTGTTGCAAGGAAGAGTCTAAGGTGGTGTCAGTCAGCGAGAACAGAGTTGATAAGATCAATGGGGCATCTCCAGGATGTCTCAGCTCCTCTCAGCCATCTCAGCTGTCTAATTGAAGACCTTTGCTTTTATACTCTTGTATAATTGCAATGTTACATGAGCCTTTGATTAACAGATTTTGTTTTTTTGCCACCTCAATAAGCACATGTTGAGTATGTTGCTTTACTGAGCATGCTCTGAGATGGTGGTGTCACCCTCCAGACAAGCACATGCTGTCTATCACATTGTCCTGCACGTGCTCAGCTGGGTTGCCCTATCCCTTCTTCATTCTCTGTACGGTTCCCCATTTTGACTTCTATGTTATAATGTTTCCTTCTTACTAATTCTGGGTATCTTGAAAGAATCACTTAGATTAATGCCTGGAAGGCTAGTGTAATAAAATATTGCAAGCCAAAATTAGGTGCCAAAATTGTCATTGTAAAATATGAGATAAAAACAAGATTTTCTCAAAATGGTCAAATTATTTCATGCATACTATGCACACTGTATATTTTGTGATTCATCAAGTTATTAGCTGAAGTGGAGGTTTTTAAACTTTTTTTTTTACTACTAAACTGTTAAATAAATGAGAAAAAGGCAATAAGTTTATAATGAATGGTAGGACCTCAGTTAAAATATTTATGGAAAGGTTAGTTGAGATTTTTACTTCTATACTAACAATCCAAAATAAATTCTTGAAATTAAATGATAAGCATTAAAACAAGTATCTAAGGTACTCATATGTTATGTGAACATAAAGTAGTTTCTAAGCATAAAGTTTAAGATACATTAAGAAAGAAAATAAACCACAGATCTGAGAACTTAATATTGAAGATATATTTTATATCAAGTAAAACACAACCCACATAAAAGCAAAGCACACTGAGAATGATTTCTAAGATATATGTCAGAAGACAGATTTAAATATATATATTATATATTTAAATATATTTTAATATAATATATATAATATATTTAAATATATAATATTTATATATATATTTAGTCTATAAAAATGTATCCTCCATCAAAAAAATAAATTTTATGAACCCAGAGTTGCAAAACAAATGTCAAATTAACAAATTGAAAATGTAAAAAATCACCACTAATTTTAGGAAGTATGATGGGAGACATACTGTAATTCTCTGAAGATATTGACATATGAAAAATAAGGTAACTTTCAATTGTTAAATGAAAATACACACAATAGTCCCAGCAGTTATTCTTAAACAATGCCACAGTAAAAACAAAAACCCAGAAAACAGTTGGGCTACTCTATATGAGTGCATTTATATTCATACATACATTTATATGTTAAATGTAAAGAGTGGCTACCTAACTATTGTGGAAAAGCCAAGTAAATTTACAGAGGCCAATTTTGGTGGTGTGAATACAAATCCTCCTTAAAATAGAATGATGCCCTGTGTGCCTGACATGTTTATATCTTTTGTTAAGCTCAAGTTATGAAGATGTCAAAAATATTGCCAATAAAAGAGGAATAAAATTAGTCCTTATTAATCTGAACCCCTACTCAATCTGCAGTGTGAATCAAATTAGGTAACATATAGTATGTCTATAGGGAATAAAAATGCCTTTTTGAGCTGCCACCACTGTCTAGTATGCCTGAGAGTTATAGTTCTGGCAGATGATTAAATTGACATTTTTACGTGGAGTGTCCTTGTGAGGCTTGTTAACATACTAGAATCCCATGTCTAATATACTCTATGACACTACCAAGATGGATCCTCTGAGTCAATAGCAGGGGGCTTAACCCAATTTGGAGTTGGTTTTCCAAGATAAATGTACCCTTGGACGAGCTAGTCAGAAACATCACCCAATCACCTCTTTCCCTGGAGACACTCCTTGGGAAAGCTGGATACCATACTCTGGGGGATATAGCACTGGACTTGTCTTCTAGGGAAAGCATGGTGAAAATATCTTATACTTGTCTACAGGAGAAAATTATTGGGAGAAATTTTTTGAGCAGGTGTCTATACATCTTGTTCAAAGGCTTTGACAACCTTTGTTCTAGAATAATCTTTCAAGGATGTTTGTATTAAAAAGAAAAGTCTTGAGAGATAGAGATAACATATCCCTCTCAGTTAGAGGACAGATTTGTTTCCTGACCAGAATAATATAAATAATTTCTCTCCCCTGGGTAATATTTGGAATAGTTTTTGGCAATATCACATTGTTTGCAAAGGGTAATATAATTATTTCTACCCTTCCAAGACATCTGTGTTCTTAAAACACATTGTATTGTGCAAAATTATGCAATAAAAGCCACAGAGTTTATGAAAAATAAGGTTAGATGCACAGTATTCAAAATTGCCATCAACATTTCATTAGCAACAACAACAAAATAGCCACCTAATGAAAATTGTAGCTCAATCATATGCATGCAAGATGGATAAGACTATAAATAAATATGACACTTCACCCTGAAACTAATTGAAGTTTGCCTGTGAATGTGTATGTAATACTGCCCCGTTTGTGTGCAAGAGAAAGAGAACAGAAGGTAAACAGAAAAGGAGTGCGAGAAAGAGAGCTAAAGAGAGAGACAGAACAGAGAACAGAGTGGAACCATGTGTAAGAGGCAGAGAGGAAAAGGAAAAATAAAGGGGAGGGTGACTGGCTCCCCAGATGGCTTCCAGAAGAGTCGTAGCTGGTTAATTGTTGCCGAGTGACGGGAGGTAGGTTCTGTGAAATTAGGCATGTAATTTAACACCAGATGTGATGAGTGCTGCTCCTCCTTACGTGGTGTGCTTCTGTGTGCATTTTTGTTTTCTGTATTTCTAGGTGTCTCAGTTCAACTGTGTGCAGTTTTCTGCAGCCATTTATTGATTCCCAGAAATAAAATAACACATAAGCATGCAAAATCTGTGTTATGTTCAAATTATTCCCTAAGATATCAATTGTTTAGGAAAAGAGTTCTTTCTCAAAACAAGTTTCATAGCAGATCTAATTGTATTTATCATAAAAAAGGATGAGAAAAGAATGTTTATATACTTGCATAAAATCATCACCATTGCTAGGAGGAGCAATATTATCAGTGAAGAATAAAATTTGGTGTCTTCTGGCAAAATAAAACTAAGAGTACCTCAACTACTGAAACCAGGAGCACATTTCAAAACAGTAATGTCTGTAGAGTGTGAGATGGAGAAGTCAGCCACACTTTAGTTATTAGACATGATAACTAAATACTTCATAATTTTTTATTCAACTGTTATGGTGAAGAAGAAAGACTGTTACGATGAATAAACTGCACCATTTTGTTTAAAACTGGGAAACAAGTTATATGCAGAACATAAATAGTTTAATAATTTAAAATTATGTTTGTTTACACCTGTCTCATTTATTCTTTAAGAAACTGTTTAAATCATTAATCCAAAATAATTTTCTCACTGAGTAACATGCCCAGAGAAATTTCCTAATTTCTGCTGCTCACATTTTTTCAATATATGAAAGCAAATATTCTCTAAGGTCGTGTCTGTTTCAGATTCAAAGTAAAACATAAAATCCCTGGTAACTTTAATTTGTTAATTCAAAGATACTAATTTGTCATCTTATAATCATCTAACACAACAGCAAATAAAATTGAATCTGATAATGTGACTCAGAACAATTTAAGCCATATCTTCCATCAACACTAACTGTAACCTAATAAATCTATAGTCAACATTCCCTCATTTCAATACAATTAGCAATAGCCCGTCACTTTTACTGAGGTCCCCAGTTGCCTTCAAATAGTCTGTGAGAGTAACTACTGCTACAGGTCTGTGGAGATGATACAAGTGGGAAGACTGCTGTTTCAGTTAGCAATCACCCTGGAGTAAAAAAATATATATTGGCACTGGCTCCTGTGGTAGACGCCTTATACATTTCACTTCAGTTTCAATTTCATTTGGATCTGCATGAGTTTCAAACCAAGTGAAAAATCATTTCATTATGACCCAGCAGGGACACAAAATAATTTCACTGATGGCCAGCTGGTTTGAAAAATGTGATGACTGGATATCAGGTAGGTTGTGCGTGTCGGCAGCTTTGGAAATCAACACTTCACACATCTCTGATTGCATTTATATTAAGATTCACAGTAAGGTTGCAAGCTGTACCCAGGTTTAATGATCATACTGTAATTCTGGAACAATCTCAAATTTATTGTTAGTTGTACTGGTTTGCCAGTGTTACCTTCCATCCGCCTCACCTGGTGGGAATTAGGGTATGGGTAGAGCTCTAGTGTGCATTCCTGACTTGACCACAAAATTTTGAGAGTATGAGGCATTATTGGTCATATCACTTATGAATTCTCCTTCTGTATGTCAGATCACTTAATGTCTACAGCGTACACTTAACAGAATGTCAATAGTCATGAAATTTTGGTCATTTTACTTGGCTCTTGAAACAAATATTTTTCTCTTACTTTTTTTTCTTTCTCTCTATTGCTGTTCAAGTCACTTAAAAATTAGAGTGATAAAATTAAATACACATTCAATATTAATACACAATTAAAACACATTAAATTCCAGTTATATTAAAAAGACAAAATTAAGGTTGATTTAAATTGACTTACCTCTGTTTTATTTGGGAGTTAGCTATAAACGTGGATTGATTTCATGAGTTCTCTAACAAGCATAATTGCTAGCTGTGTTTTGATGTCCTCCAAAGCACTGAAAATAAGGCTGGTGTGGAGAAAACAGGAACGATCACTTCTTATTCACTTCATATTTGTAAACTTATATAAATTCATTAAAATATAAATGAATTATTTTATTATATACTTATGCTACCCCACAAACTATGTAAAACAATTAAGGAAATAACCTTATACATTTTAAAAAGTCAAAATGTATACCTTGCTATCTAACTACAATACAGGTCACACTCACTTTATTTGTTTGTATCCCCTTCACATCAACAAGCTGCTTCAGACTCTCCCAGATTGCTGCATTTCTCCTTCACAACTCCATAATCTCCCAATGGTTAAATTTTAAATGTTACATGATTTTTTCTTTAAAACTGCTTTATAAGTACATATTTTCAACTGGTCTGAATTCTGTACATTCAAGTCTTAATTTCTTTTTGGGTAAACATTTTCTGTAAAATTCTCAACTGCTTTCTCACCCTTATTCTGAATCAAAATCTTCCATATTTACATGTCACTGCCTCCTTCAACATTAATTCAATAACAATCTGTGCAGGGTCGACTATGTATCAAGTATAGAAATAAGTGTTGGGTACACAGGTGTATATGAGGTTTGTCCAAAAAAATCCAGCCATTGTTAATATAATGAGAATGGTTTGCTGACACCTATGTAACCAGGCAGCAAACGAGAGTGGACTGGAGTGTGCATGCATGAACGATGATGACTTCACTCTTCTAGTCAGTGGGAGTGATAGACACCCTTGAGCGAGCATGTGTAATGAGTGGCCATCACATTCAAAATAACCGAGCAGGTAGAGCAACAAATCTACATTAAATTTTGTGTTAATCTTGAACATTCTTCTGCAGAAACTATTCACATGATTCAGAAGGCTAAAGCTATGGGCAATTGATGACTGGCAGCTTCATCACAAAATTATGCCCACTCATGCATCATGTCTCTTACAGGGTTTTTGAACAAAACGTCAAAGTACCCAGGTGACTCA
>JAPYXV010000142.1:54539-75300 GCA_028533065.1 Trachops cirrhosus | reverse complement strand
CATATGAAAGGATGCTCAGCATCACTAGCCATCAGAGAGATGCAAATTAAAACCACAGTGACATACCACTTCACACCAGTGAGAATGGCCATCACAAACAAATCAACAAACAATAAATGCTGGTGGGGTTGTGGATGAAGGGTATCCTAGTAAACTGTTGGTGGGAATTCAGACTGGTACAGCCACTGTGGAAAACAATATGGAGTTTCCTCAAAAAACTAAATATGGAACTGCTTTTTTTCATTGTTGTTCAAGTACAGTTTTCTGCTTTTCCTCCCACCCCTTCCCACCACCCCAGCCCTCCCTACCTCCTTCCCCTATTTCCACCCCCCTTGTTATTGTCCATGTGCCCTTTATAATTGTTCCTGTAAGTCCTTCACCCTTTTACCCCATTATCCCCTCCCCTCTCTCCTCTGGTCACTGTCAGCCTGTTTCAATTTCAGTGTTTTTGGTTATATTTTGCTTGCTTGTTCATTTTGTTGATTAGGTTCTTATTAAAGGTGAGATCATATGGTATTTGTATTTCACAGCCTGGCTTATTTCAGTTACCATAATACTCTCCAGCTCCATCCATGCTGTTGCACAGGGTAGGAGCTCCTTCTTTCTCTCTGCTGCATAGAATTCCATTGTGTAAATGTACCACAGTTTTTTGATCCATCCATTTACTGATGGGCACTTGGGTTGCTTCCAGCACTTGGCTATTGTAAATTGTGCCGCTATGAACATTGGGATGCATAGGTTCTTTTAGATTGGTGTTTCAGGGTTCTTAGTGTATAATCCTAGCAGTGGAATTGCCGGGTGGAACTGCCTTTGACCTGGTAATTCTTCTGGGATTATACACTAAGAAACCTGAAACACCAATTCAAATGAACCTCTGCACCGCAATGGTCATAGCAGCGCAATTTACAATAGCCAAGTGCTGGAAACAGCTTAAGTGCCCATCAGTAAATGAGTAGATGAAAAAACTGTGTTACATTTACACAATGGAATACTACGTGGACATAAAAAGAAAGAACTCTTATCTTTGGGGCAGCATTGTTGGCTGTGGAGAGTATTATGCTAAGTGAAATAAGTCAGTCAGAGAAAGGTAGATATCATATGATTTCACTTATATGTAGAATCTAATGAACAAAATAAACTAACAAAAAATAAAAATTTACTTCTAAACACAGAGAACAGATTGACAGCTGTCAGAGGGGAGGGAGGTTGGGGGGCTGATGGTATGAGGCAAAAAACAAAAAACAAAAACAAAAAAACCCTTATAGACAGACAGCAAAATGGTGGTTACCAGAGGGAAAAGGGAGTGGAGGGAGGTAGTAGAGGCAAAGTGGAGGTAAGTGGTGATGGAAAAAGACTTGTCTATGGATAGTCAGTACACAATACAATATACTGATGATGTATTATAGAATTGTAGACTGAAACATATATAATTTTATTAATCAATGTCACCCCAGTAAGTTCAATAATTTTTTAATTGTGCATTAGCATCAGAGTAAAAAGGGCACCCACAGAATAGAAAAAAATACATTCAGTAAACAAGGGTTCCCTTTTCTTCACAACCTCTCCAACACTTGTTACACCTGTCTTGTTGATAATAGCCATTCTAACATGTGTGAAGTGGTAATTCATTGTAATTTTGATTTGCATTTCCCTAACAGCTAGTGAAGTTGAACATTGTTTCATATATCTGTCAGTTGTTGCTGGTGGGAATGTAGACTCTACAGCCTTAGGGAAAACAGTATATTAGTTTCTCAAAAAATTAAAAACAGAATTACCATGTTATTCAGCATTTCCACATCTGGGTACATACCCCCAAAAATTGAAAGGAGAGCCCAAAGATATATTTGTACACCAATATTCATACCAGCATTATTCACAATAGATAAAATCTGGAAGCAACCCAAATGTTCATCAATGGATAAATGCATAAGCAAACTGTGGTACATACATAAAATGAAATATTATTCAGCCATAAAAAGGAAGGAAATTCTGCTATGTGCTACAACATGGATAAACTCTGAGGACATTATGCTACATAAAATAAATCAGTCACGAAAAGACAAAGGCTTTATGATTCCACTTCTGTGAGGCACCCAGGGGAGTCAGATTTTCAGACACAGAAAGTAGAAGCGTGGTTGCCAGTGGCTTGGGGAGACAGGAATGAGGAGTTGTTGTTTAACATGATGGTTTCAGTTTTCCAAGCTGGAAAGCATTATGAAATGGATGGTGATAATGATTGCTCAACATTATGAATATATTTAATAGCACTGAACTGTACACTTAAAAATGGTTAAGGTGATGATTTTTGTTATGTGTATTTAACCACAATAAACTATTGAAAAAAGTGCTGCTAAAGCTACTAAATTTGCAACAACGTTTATGCAGAAGTAAAAAAACATACAATTAGTAACTTTATTTTTCTTAAATGAATACACTGCTGCTTCAAAAATTTAAATAACTTGCTAAAATTTATATGTATGTGAGTGACAAAGGTGGAGTTAGAGCCAGTCAGTCAGAGGAAGAATCCATGCAGATTGCACTGTAAGTAGGATGAAGACTTTAGTTAATTTTCAAAGAATTTAAAAGGTTAGTACTTTTCTAATAACACAACACCTTTAAAACATGATATTGAACACATTTTGTACAGCCATTAATGCTCTGTACCTACTTAACCATGAAAATTAGCCTTTATAATTTTTTAGTTGTTTATTTTATTTCCATTGAACAACATTCATGATAGGAACCAATAAAACTTAAAACACTGCATTTAATTTAAACAATATTTTCAGGGTAATAAAATGAAAGCTGGTCTCAAATGTAATTGCTAGATGTCACAGACTGAAGTGCCTCTGGTCACAAAAGGAATACATTTCCTGTAGTGTTTACATACTGAAGAGGCATATATCAAAAGCCTACGATAGATCCCTATCGGAATCCCTACACGGAATAAAGTAAGACTCTCTAGTCAGCTGCAGCATGCATTTTCAACTTCATTTTCAGCTAGTAGATTTCATGAGCCCTCTTCCTGACTGCTAATGGTTTCAAAGTGCCTGATGATTTTCTGTGTCTGTACCTCCATTACAATTACATCTTGATGAAACCATCTTTCTCTTCATCTTTGCCTCTATAACATAAACTCATTTGTTAAAGTAGAGCTCAGATTTCATCTTGCTAGTAAAACATTTCACCATAAAATCCCCTGCTTGATATGGTAGCTTTTGCCTTCATCTCTCTTGATGTTTATTGTCTACATGCATTCATCATTTACTTTGTAGAATTGTTAGTATTCAATTCAATTCCTTAAATATTTATGGAATTTCAATATACTCTGCCAGACTCTAGATAGAAAACAGTGCGTAAGACACAGCCCCTGCCTTCAAAGAGTTGTTTCTCAGTTACTTGAATGGCAGATAAAAGCTATTTGAATGGCAGATAACAAGAATTCTAAAGTAAAATTTAAAAACCTACATCAGGTTTTCAAATAGGAAAAGCCTGCAAATTTAATGAGAAGAAAAAAATCTATGTTAAAAAAAACTTTTTAAATTTTAAACAAAAACTGACTCACTTCTTTTAAAACAAAGAAATAGGTCCCAGGCTTTAAAGCTATGCTTGTAAGGTCAATTTCTCCTTAGACTGAACAAAAATAGAAAAGCAAAATATTTAGTACAAACACACAAAATTTGAACTGATTATGGTTGAGGCAGAAAATGTCAGCTGAGAAAATAAATTATGTTAAGAAAACATATTTCTTTATTAAATGTGATAAAAGAGAAAGAAGGAAAATTTGTCATTGAAATACCTCATCTTTCTAGATTAACATATACAACAGGTGTTTTTAATAAGACTAGCTCTTTATTCTATAGCTAGTGAGGTTGAGTGTAAGATTCATGTAAAAAATAAAGAGGCTGTCTCTATCAGATAAAATGTATTATAAGTACTACAATACTCAGTATTTAAAAGCGTATGGTACACAAGTGCTTAAATAGACAATCCAATGAAAATAAATAGAAAGCCCAGACATCTGTGAAAATATAGGAATTGTGAAGAGTTTAAAAGTATTATCTTGAATTAATTTGGCAAATAAAGGCCTCTCAAAAGTGGGTTTTATGTAACTAGGTGGATATCTGGAAAAAACTAAGGTTGAATCCACATTGTCTTCTTACACAGACAAGCTCTGAAATGTTAGTAAAAATAAGATTACAACTTCTGCTTTAGGAAGATGGAACAGATGGGGAGGATGTGTTATTGTACTTAACAGGAGGAATATCTGACATTGTATATACAACTGTACACAGGGAGACTGACCACCAGAGACTTTGGGGCCAAATCAAGGAAACAGGCAAGTCACACAGATTTCCATTTGCCTCATATAGTTCAGACTTGGAGCTAACAAAGCTGGCAACCCAGAAACACCAGTGAGTACAGACAAGAAAAGCGCCCCAAAAGACTGCTCTCTAGCTAAAGGAACCTGAAAGGGAAGACTTGCAAGACCAAAAACTCTTAGATAACAGCTCTTCTATCCCAGCCAAACCCACAGAAAATACTGTGGTCCTACTCCCAGCTTTGCCTGCAAAGGCAGAATGAGGAATCTCGATTTCCATCCTTGACAGGCTGTAATTTGGTGTCCCAAACACTTTCTGTGTCAGTGGGGTTACATTGGGGAAACTGGAATTCCATCCCCACTCACAAGTAGTGAAGCTCTTCTCCCACACAGGGAGGGCAGTGTCAGAGGAGACCTGGTAGAGAGTGAGTGTATTTACTGCTGTCATTCCTGGGATGTAAGTGGAGGTCATGTGGGGGCAGGAGTGAGGAGGCACTTCTAACCTCAGCCAGCGTGTAGAGTTGGAACTCACCACTCTCCTGCCAGCAGTAATGAGACGACTCACCCCTTTGTGCAGCAGTAATGAAGCAGGACCACCTTTCCCCTCTTCTCTTGACAGGGTTGTGTCAGAGAAAGCCAGATAAGACAAAAGGTTTGAAAATCCCAAATCTCATAGCATAATACTCAGACTATCCAGATTTCAATTGAAACATCACTAGTATGCCATGCAAAAAAAAAAAAAAAAAGAACCCTAGGAAAAAATCCAGGCAATCTAAACTTGAATTAAAAAAACAACAGCCAATACATGCAAACAGGATGACAAGAATGGAAATTGTTTAGGAAAAATGAAAGGGCCTGGAGAGTAACTTGAAGCCTCACAAAGATAGATATAAAGAACTTCAGTAAGGTAACTACATAGTTTAATATAAAATCTGGTGTTCTTGTATTTGCGTTTTGTAACTCCTCTTTTATCTCCTATATGAATTTTAAAATAAATGTAAAACTAATCATTGAAAAACAGGGCTTGAGCATCTGCATTTCTGTCAAGTCTGGGGGCTGTGGATGCTGCTGGCAGGGGGACCACACTGAGAATAGCTGCTCTCTCAGTAGGACACGTCCTTGGTGGAGTGGAAGTGAGCTCCAGCTCATTCAATGAGTGCACCAGTATCTGTGTGACATAATCACCCTGGGCACCACCTGGATGCAAACTTGGCAAAAACACACACTTGAACTTAGGATTGATTGGCCACCACACAGCTCTTCTCAAACATTCATCATTAGTAGTTAAATGATGATTTGTTAGTACTCCCTATCAGCAGGTGGCAGTGCAAGGATCCTTGTTTTCACCACAGACAGTCCTCTTGCCCCCTTTTAAGTCCTTGCAACTCTAGTCCCACCTATTCTCATGACCAAGGCACCCCTCAATTATGAGCACACAGCAGCTACCTGGTACAAGGGGGATGGTGTTCTTGCTTTTCCACTGCCCCCTTCTCATCGAGCCAGCTGCTTCTCTTCTTCCTCTGTGGCATTGAGACCTCACAAATAATCTCACTGTGTTACTCATGTCATAATTTATATCAGATGAGTCAGCAAAGGTTTTTCTGATCACCACAACTTTGCAAACTCCACCACTTACTCTGACACATCTCCACCCACTCTTCTTAGTTTTCCTCTCTTTCCTGAGAAATAGATAAATAAAATAAAAAAGATTTATTGTGCAAAGCTCTGCATGTTGTAACCCTTGCCTGGAAACTTCAGGGCTGCTTTTCTCTAAATGCATCTTAAAGGAGACACCTCCTTTTGTTTGGTGAACCCATTGCCTGTATTATGAACATGTTGGCTACAAAGAGACCTCAGGGCTATGTACCCACAGTTATGCATTCACAATTTCTGCTTTGAGACTAATTGTATCTACTACATACTGCATGATCTAACAAACAAGTACTACATACTGAGTATGTGCTGGGTGCCAGCACCTACACCGATTGCTTTACACAGTTTATACATTTAATTCTCATAATTACTCTCCCAAGTACCATGTTTTTGGACCATAAGATGTGCCTAGGTTTTAGAGGAAAATAGGCAACAACTTTTGAAGCAAAAAATATGGTAAAGTATTGAATAACATAAATAATATTTCACCAATGTAAATGTAAACAGAACTCAACAGCAGCATTAACAACCATTATTCCTCCCAAATGTGGGGGGGAGGGAATAGTGCATCTTATAGTTCAAAAAATATGGTAGGTACTGGTATTGTGTCTACTTGGTAAATGAAGAAACCAAAACTTAGAAAGATTAAGTAACTAACATCACACAGCTAAACACTAGAGCAAGGTTTAAAACCCAAAATAGACCTAAATATGTTTTATTCCAGAATACTCAACTACTTCCCATTTATTTGCTGGCCCAATTATCAGCAAATTCACACAATCTCTCACTACACAGTGACTCCAAATCCCAGAGTACCTTAAAACTGCCTTCTCTTTCCATTTCCATTCCCATATTTAGGAAAAAGACTCTCATTTCTGCAGGCAAAGATGTGGATGAGGAACATTACTTAATGTATTATTGCTCTCTCTTAGAACCAATTAAAATTCTACTCCCTCCTTTTTCCTGATAGTTTGAAGGATTCACTTGCCATAGCAACAGAATTCATCAACTGCTTGTCTTCAAAATTTCCTCTAGTCCCATTGGCCAGAGCCTCTGATTTCTGCTCTTGAAGGTTTCCAGCTGACAAGCCTGTTGGCTGGTGTCCCTTTGTACAGAGAAGGGAGGGAATCCAGCCAGACTTTTCAGAAGGGACATTAATTAGTTACAAATCCAAGTTTTCCCTTAACAAAATTAGAAATTACTGGGAAGGAAGTAGTCTGGGCCTCTCATTTTGTTGTTTGTTCTGTTTTATAGAGATCCAGTTTCATGTTTTGAAAACTTAACAGTAAAATCAAACTTACCAGGAGAGAAGACACCCAGTAAAGAAAAGAACCAGAGAAAAGCAGATACTTCTTTGTGATAGGGGTTTACCAAGTTTTTCTGATTACATTTTCTTTCAACTCTTAAAAGCCACCATAGATTGCTGTGTTTATTTTCCGAGTTTCCATTTCTAACATATGACCCTAATTTGGGTGAGAAAATAAGATCCATTTCTTGCTGCTTGGAGCAAACCCCTTTCTGCTACTACAAAAGGGAAGTGAGGAAAAATGGACTACATTCATGATCAAAACTGTGAACATACATAAAAGTATGCTATTTTTGTACCAGCTTATATTTCCCAATTTTAAAGCCTTGATTGAAGTATAAAACACATGAAAAATGCACAAAATGTAAAATTCATCTAAATAAATTACACATAGGAAACACCTATGTTCTCACCAAGAAATGGAGCACAAGCAACTATCCTTATGTCCCTCCCACCTATGTCTCCCCTCCTGCCCTAAGGTCATCACTATCCTGACTCTGTTGATATAATTCAGCTTTGCTTGTTTTTGAACTTGGTATGTATTGAAACTTACAATAATATCTGATCTTTCACTCAATAGCATGTTTGCTAGCTATACGCATGTTGTTATGTGTTGCCATAATTCATTTATTTGCAGTACTGCATTTTATTGATGATTTTGCACACTTTATTTATCCAATCTAATATTGAATGATATTGTTGCTATGAACATTCTTGTACACGTTCTTGGTGCACATAAGTGCACGTTACTATAGGATATATACCAGGAGTAGAATTGGTGGGTTATAGAGATTCTGTGTGTACAACTTTACTAAATAACATCACACTATTTTCCAAAATGGCCAGGCCAATTTATGTCCCCACCAGTAGGGTCTGAAGTTTCCTGTTACTCCATGTCTTTGCCATCATTTAGTGTTGTTCACAGATGTTTGATGGCACTCTTCCTGTTAATGCCAAACCAACATTCATTAAGCCTCTTTTCTGCACAACTACAGGAAGACCAACCAGCCTTCTTATGAGTTCTTCTTTCCAATAATGTTAGAGGCTCTCCAGAGAGTGCTGATGTGTCCTATAGATCTTTTATGGTTGTCCATATGGTCTGCATCTTCTTCGAGACCATTCCTTTACTCTGGCAGGTCACCTCTTGCCATTGTATTTCTCAAGGTTCACCTGAGGAAATAGAATGAAAGGCACTCTTTCAAAGGTGAGGGCCTTGCAAGAAAGAGAGGTTTGGGGGATAAAGAATAAGTGATGAATTCTCAAATCTGTGATACTTATGATCCTGACTAAAAAAGTAACTGGAGTATAGGTGAGAGTAACCAATTGGAGGTAAACATGAGAAGTGTCATCCTTGGGTTATGTATCTTCCACCTGGATTTCACCTGGATGTCTGCTTTGTGCAATACCTTGATGCTCAGTTCCTTTGACTCAACTAGGCTTTCCTAGTTTTCCTGTCTGGTAGGCAGGCATTACTCTTGTCAAAACTGCCATTAAATTTTGGCTAGAAGGGTCCCAGTCCTGGGCCTGGTGCTCTTGTTTTGGACTTCCTCAGCCTGTGCCACATTCCATAAGGAAGGTGGTCTCTGAGTCTAGGAAATACAACCCCATTTTTCCCCACACTCCAGTACATAGTACCTCAGAATCCCCTGTCAAACGGCCCCAAGCCCACTTCCAAAGATATGTGCACTTCACCATTCAGCCTGTCTTCCTGAGGTAGCTATTACCTGTGACAGACCAGTAAGTCCAGACAGCTGAAAGGTAGCCAGTTGCAAGGGGTGTGGATGATTTTTGGATGTGAGAGCTGAGTTAATTCCAGGCATGTGTGAAAGTCTCTTCAACCTTCTGAACTGATATGGGGTGAGGAAAAAGGGGCAGTACTGGGGAGCTCTCTGTTCTGTTGTGTAGTAGGGAGAAGACTGAGGAGTTTGAGAATTTTCAATTCAAATCTGGCCTTCCAAGATGTCAGGAAGGTGTATTTGTTAAGGTGGGAGGATAAAACATCTTTCATTTAATACTTCGTTATCTTGATTTATTACAGCTTTGAAGTATGTAGACATATGGGGAGGGCCCACATTCATACCCTAGTTCTGGACCCCACAAGTGTTAGTATCTCATTCAGTACCCTGCTTCTTCTTTCATCCTTCACTCCTCAGGTGCCTGTTCCAGCTTGTTCTGGACCACTGCCTCTGCAATCTTCCACTTAATACCTGGCTGATATTAGTTAATTCCTGGCAGTTTCCCCAAGCCCTTCTACTATCTGATTCTGCTTCCAACTCTGCTTAAGAGTAGACTGAGTAAACTCAGTGACTGAGTTTACTTTTCTTTACTCAGTGACTGAGATGGTCACGCTGTACCACAAGCTTCAAAGGGTTCTACCACACCTCTTGATTGATACTAAAGAATAGCTTTTCCTTCTTTTTCCTCCACCTAACTACCAAGGAGATCTACAGGCTTTTAATAAGAATAGAGTATCGCTTAAAAAAAACATAATCTCCTTTGGAACCCCTGGAAATATTGGTGCCAGTGTCCTGTTTTCCATCATTTGTGAGGCAGGTGTCAAACTATTTTAATATAGATATTGAAGGGGAGGAATTTCTGTAAAGCTTGAGGATTTGGGGACCTACATGATGGTACCTAGTCCATCCTTACAAATTCAAGCTGTCTTCATTTTGCAGAAAAGGTTTTATAGAATACAGCACAGATAGAATTGATCAGAAATTATTTAATTTTTTATAGACATGAAGTTTCAAAACTAACAGGCTTACTGACTAAAGGATATGTTGTATTAGACCTGGGCATCAGTCAACGGGTACTTTGTATTTCCTCTGTTCTCAGCCTCATACTTGTGCTGTGAGAGACACAAAGGGTTTGTGAGGAACAGTTACTGCTCCGTGGGATATAACAAATAACTAAGTCACCTGGAGCCATAAGAGGATTGGGTGTTAGGTTTGGGCTGTAAAGGTAAGGGATGTTCGGAGAAAGGCAAGGTCAACCGAGACACAAAAGTCTGGAGAAGGTGAGCTGTGCCCTGAGGGAGAGTGAGGACTGGATGGAGGTTGGAGAAAAATGTGGTCCTCTGGGATGAGGAAGCAGCAATATACCAGCACAAGTGCAGGAACCCGGTATGGCAGGGAGGACCAGGTCGGTGCACCACAAAATGAACCAGTTGACCTGAGTGGACAGTTTTTCCCCAAGGGTAGTGTCTTGAGATGCTATTGCTTGTGGAGCAGGGAAGATAATGGAGAACTTTGAAAGAGCAGGCTGAGGACACCATACATTATTGAGCCACCTGAAGAACATTTGCTAAATGATGTTTTAAGGAGTATTTGCCTGACAGCAGGCTGTGTGATGGCCATGTAAATGAGAAACTGGAAGCAGGAAGAAACCATGGCCCAAATCAGACCTAAGCAGTGGTGACCAGACCAGGACTGTGGGATCACAGAGCAGTTGAGGGACTGTCTGTGTTTTCAGCCAGCTCTATTTAACGTTATACCTTCAAAAGACTTCCCCAGATTAAAATACACCATTTCATAGAGATCTGGCTGTCACTATCATTCTACATTCAAAACATATTTTAAACTTTCTTCAGCTTGAGACAAGTAGTCATTCAACTTCATAATAGAAGCCTCTTTATAGAAATTTATTTCCCATTTTTGGTAACTTTCAGGCTCATGCATTCTCATAAGCTCGAGATAGCCAACCTGTTTCCTACAGGGCTCAATGCATTATACATCTTCTGAAGGAAAGCGAAGACTGAAGTTCATTATTACTTTCTCTGTGTGGTTCCTACAGTCACAGAGCTTATGAGATGAGGAGAACATATGATGCCGGTGCCCTGATGCACACTGGCCCTGAGGTGGTGGGGCTGGTGACAACCTTTGTGGGTTTGCAGTGACATTTAAACTTTGTGAATAAATATAAAACAATAACTGGTACTGTCTAAGTGATGGTGACATAATTTATGCACCAACTGTAAAACTCCAACAAGCCAGTAAATCCAGGCCAATGGCAAGGAAGTCCCAGATGTTAGGCCATTCTGCAAACTAAGTACACAGGCCTCAGTGAATTTATGATGGCTCTGTTTTTGACTCCTTTTTCCCATTTTGGAGATTAGTGTCCCCCTTTAATTCTATCCCGCAAAATGTACAATCTAAAATGGCCTCACAAATCTGCTTTATCATTAATCCTCAGATTAATTTCAGCATTTGAAAATGCTAAGATGCCAGAACTTTAAAAAATATAACTTTGCTGTCTGTTTTATTAATTGTTAGTATCACTGTCTCCAGACATATGTGCAACATTAGTTAGAAATTCAGGGAAGCACTTTCCATGTTGATGTAAGTAGGTTTCTGGGGTCACTTACAAAAAGTGTAAATGTTCACTTATTATTCTACATACACTAGGTTGCTAAAAGGTTATTTCAAGTTTTATGATTTCTCATTTTTTGATCTTATAATTTAAGCTATAGTTTTAGTCATGGGTTAAAAGGTATTAGGAAACAGCAGCTTCTCATATGTAGGAAAAATAGGCTTTATTTATATTTATATAAAATTATTTATAAGTGTAAATAGTACTAAGGCAAAGGGAAATTTGAAAATATATCCAGTGCACCAAAGTCTCACAGAATAAATATTTAACAAATAAAGGAATGGAAAAAAACCTCATAGAGATATTAGCTATATAGACTTACATTTTTAAGTTTAGCAAAGATAAGCCTTCAGGATGCTAGTTTTTTTTCTCTTCAGTTATTAAACCTGTAACTTGGGTATTATTGTCTGATGAATTACCTAAAGTAGCAGAGTATCTAATAAGTGTGTTAGTAAGTAACACCACACTAAAATAGTTAAGTACAAGTTATCACTAATTCCTGGCAGAGGTTCTACTTTATTTCTGATGAAGAGTACAGAGGGAGGGTAATTTATCTCTGGGCATCAAGTTAATTAAAGGTTAATGCAAATGGTCTTAGGTTCTGCCTAAAAGAAATGTGATGAGTTTTCCTTTTACCTAACCTCATTTCCAACACCATCCTTCTCACAAGCCTTAATGAGCCCTTCCTCAGGAATGTGTTCTGTCCTGTGTTACTGTCCAGGCAGTTCAGAGGGGTGTGATGCATCAGTGAGAAGCAATTCACCATGTGGTTTGGTATAAGACAGAGAGACTCTGCTTCTGCAGACTCTGGAACATTGCTTCCAATCAACCAGGATTTCAGAGCATTGCTGATTGGAATTTTTCCTGCCTATTTGTGTTCCTGGAAACACCTAAGAGGTGCCCTCAGTGCTGTGTAAGTGTTCATGAGGTATGGGGGTTAGTGCAGGTTTTATGTCTATCTGGTGATTGGTCTCTGTTTCTTCACTTGCTTTATTTCTCTACACATAGGAGGAAGGGACTCAATATGTGATTACAATAATTCAATACCTTAAAAAACTCAATGGTTTAAACAATGACACATATAAGTGTCTATTGTCTAAATGTGCACCATCAAAGCCATCTCTGACCACAGTGTAGGATTGTTAGAAGTTTCAAGGGACTCTTAATCTCTGACCAAACCCTACATGATTCATAATTATTTATCTGTCTGTATAATTTTAATATTAACTGATTTGTTTACCTGTGGAGAAACGAAAAGCAAGTTGTGTTATAGTTTGTTCACAAGCTAAGAAGACTAATACCCATTCGTTCTTTCTTTATTATTAAAGTTATTCTGCACCTTGTGCTTTGAAAAAGTTTCAAGAAAGACACAAAATATGAAGCAGATGAAGCAGAATAAGCCCTGGCTGGTGTAGCTCAGTGGATTGAGTGCAGGCTGTGAACCGAAGGGTCGCCAGTTCGATTCCCAGTCAGGGCATATGCCTGGGTTGCAGGCCAGGTCCCTAGTGGGAGCCACATGAGAAGCAACCACACATGATGTTTCTCTTCCTCTCTCCTTCCCCTCTCTCTAAAAATAAGTAAATAAATAAATTTTTTTTTAAAAAGAAGCAGAATAATACAGCAGATAAAAGCCAGAAAACTTGGACTCAACTATGGCTTTGCTATGTGACCTTGGGTAAGCTACTGAACTTCGCTGTTTGAAAACTGGGAAGATTCCTGTTTGAAAACTGGGAAACTTAACTCATAGGATATTGTGAATATTGAATGAGTGTAGATACAAAGTGTCTAGACTGTGCCTGGTACATAAATTGTATGTAAGTATCAGCCATGTTGGTATTGAGTCTTATAGTGAGTGTGGAGGCTGGGGAGAATAATTTCATTACCAAAACTGTGACAACTTCATGAATATGAGCATATTATATACCAGAAAAGCATACAGGAGAGCTACATTCCAATAACACATATAAAAACATTTTACAAATCTATAATTACTGAATTTTACTATTTTAAAATCAGAGATATTGGTAGCATCCTAAATTGGACAAAAAAAAATTCCCAGGGAGCATTCCAAAAACAATGACTTAAAACAGTGATTGTCAACCTTTGTTCATGTTACAGTCTCTTGGGGAAGCTTGTTAGAATCAGACTGGAGCCCAGGCCTCTGTATTTTTAAGAAAATGTCTAGGCAATTCTGATATAAAATAAAGATAAAAAGTAGACAGAAAAGGAAGGGTGTGAAGTCTGGGTTCTGGGTGGGAAGGGGATTTTGATCAGCTACTTGGGCACCTGGAACCATAGTGAATTTACTCAGCTTTCCTAAACTGCAAACTAAAATAATCCATTCAAGTCAGATCAAGCCATTAACATGTTACTGAGTATTTCTGTTTTTGGTTCATATTTAAAGGTGTTTATTTTCAAATATGATCCTTTCCTCTGACAGGGTGAGAGGACTGGTTTTCATCAAGGAAGTTGAAGCTCTAGGCAGTAACTCATCACAGCAAGGCTTACTTTCAAGAGTGTAATGTGTCCCATTGCCTTATGGTTAGACAATCTTTATACATATACACACATTCTGAGTCTTTTGGCTGTAGATATTTCAAAATATTGAAAAAAAGCCCCAATCAAAACAAGCCTGACATTTAGTGCCTCCCAAATTCCAAATGTTCGCTCTTGTGAACCACTTGGGTGGGATAAGCTAGAGACCAAACAAGGAAAAGTTTAATTTGGTGAGCGAACAATTTCAAACTCTGTGAAAATTTGAAAAGGCTGATCTAGATAGACTTCCAAATCTTTACAAGTAACGTCGTTGAGGTTAAAATCACCTGTTTCATTTTCTGGGATCAGGTCCCATCTGAAAGGGAAGTAAGGGGGTTTTCCTGAAAACTTGGTTACTATTAAAGTTACCTTATAAGACAAAGTGTGGGAAACAGTGGAGAAAACTTCACACCAGGCACATTCACTTTCTACTTATTTGAAAGAATGTGTCAGAATGTGGGAAATATTGGAAGTGGGGATGTTGTATCTTTTGAAATTTGGTCTTGTGAAAGTCCCAGAATGGAGATATTTCATTCCCAGGACTGTGTTCCCTATTTTTCAGCTCAGTTTTTTCACCTCTCTAACTGATTAACCCAGAATATTTTTAACAAGCATTTTATCTCCTCTCTAATTTGTGATGTTATTTTGAATTTTTATATATATTAAACTGCTATTCCTGGGATATTAATTTTGTTACATTGATTTATCTCATTATTTTTGCATTGGTATCAAGCTTGGTGATTGTGCTTCTAAGATGTGTTTTATTATCTGGCACTATGCCTTCCCTAGCCTTCCTCTTCCTGTTCTCACAGCTCTCAGTGTAGTTTCCTTATTGTTTAGGTTTCTGGCTGCTTGGTAATTTTTGGTGCTATGGTGAAAGGCATTCTCCAACTGGTTATTGTTGGCATAACTGAGTTTCCAATTTATATAACCATATGGTTTGCAAATACTTAAACATTTTCTCTTTCAATAAATTTACCTATTATTTCTAAAACTTCTAGAGCATGTTGAATAATAGGACTATAGCAGATATCTTGGTTTTATTCTGAGTTTCATTGGAACTTCCTCAAGTATTTCCATTTTAACTTTGAAGTTGTCTATGGCTTAAAACAGGCATTATTTATATTGTCTTATGAGACACTACCTGGGCTATCAGGTCTCCAAAGCACCCCCAGGGTTGCTTGCCTCTGGTAGTTAGAACTTTGTGTAGTATGCTCTCATTTTGAAAAGACTGACCTATGTAACCAATATGAATATTAGGGAAATGATGTTTTGTGACTTCTGGGCTAGTTCATAAAAGGTACAGAAGTTTCTGCATGGGAGTTTTTTTCTGATTGCTCACTCAGAAGGAAGCCAGCCACAATGCTGTGAGGACACTTCAAGCAGCCCTTGAGTGGTAAGGACCTGAGGCCTCCTGTGGACAGCCAGCATTAACCTGCTGGGCAGGTGAACAGCTTCTTTGGAAGCAGATACTCTGGCCCCAGTCTAGCCTTCAGATGACTGCAGCCCTGGCCAATATGTAGAATTTATTTAAATCAGTAGTGTTAACACTTATACTTAGTGCTTTTTCAATATCTGTGGAGATGATTCAGCTTTTTTCTTCTTAGTTGATTTACCAAAGTGATGTTTCATTTCGTTAGCTTGTCTAATATTAATTCATTCTTTCCTTCCTTGGTAAAATCTTCTTGATTATGGCAGGTTATTATTTTAATATACTGGCTAGTTTTATTTTCCAGTCATTTATTTAGAATTTTGTTTATGCATTTTATAAATAAGATTGGCCTGTACCTTTCCTTTTATTACAATAAAGATTATTCTACTTTTATAAGATTACCTATTTTTTATACTAATTTGAAGGAAATCATCTGTCCTTTGAAAGCTTAAAGAACTAGACTATGAAAACCTCTGAGTCCAGGACCTTTGATTATTCTTTCCTCAGTAACTTTCTCAAATCTTTTCATAGTTATTAATCTATCCAGATTTTCAACCTGGATCAATTTTTAGGGTTTATGTGTTACATAAAATGCTAACTAAACCACTCAGATTATTTGCCTATATATTTGCTTTTAGTATTATACTTTTTATATTTTTAAAAAATCTGCCTGAAATAAGAAATGAATGTGAAAAAACTAAATCATTAGCAGAATTAACCATTTAATGAGAGGATGTGTCCTCTCCAGTAAAAACTATCATGGGGGAAGTTGGAGACATTTTATCCAAGTGGAAATTATCCAACATGTAGTTCAGGAGGAACTGGGTTGGTGGAATCGAGGAAAGCCGGGAAGCTAAATCAGGAAGGAAGCATGCTTGCCGCTCTTGAAGAAAAACCAGGCTTTGTTATGGACTTGACGTAACTTACATGGACACGTTGGCCACTGTGAACATAACTGCACAGTGGCTAGCACACAGACGAAATGAGAAGTATCTGGGTGGCACCCCTTATGTTATAGGAATGTGATGTTTGCCCTCACTCCCCTCCTGTTCTCATTTGGCTCACTTCTGGTCTTGGTTACAGCTTCCAGCATGTTCTTTATTCTCATAGATTCCTCAGTTGACATGTAATAAAGGTTTCTTGTTGGCCCGTGAAGTGTAGAGCTATTACTTTCTGAATGGCTTGAATCCACAGAACTCTGCTGCTTGTTTAGCACTTAGAGCTTATTCAGAAAGGTTTTTGACAAGTCAATACATTTTCCTCTTTTTTATAACATCCTGAAAATTCTAGTAAAGGAAATCCTCAATTCAAACCAAAACCCCCCACCACACAGAAATGCATCATAGTAACTAATAGATGTTTGGCAAATCCTCTTGATCCTTTGTTTTGGATTCATGCTGTTATGTTGAATGAATTTACATATGGGACTCACCAGAAAGCTTCTAATCCTGGAGTACCCTCTAAGTCATTTTCTGCAACAACTCCTTTTCCCACCAAAAAAAAAAAGAAAAAAAGTGTGGCCTTTCCCTTTGGCTTCAAAGGAGGGGCTGGCAGTGGATGATTGATTCTTCTGTACTCCCTAGCTCTGCCAGCATTTTCAAACTTGGACTTTTTTGTCTTTAAAGGCTCTGTTATCTCACTAAACTTGTCAGTGATAGATTCTCTTATGTTTTGCTAACAGCTGCAGTGCAAATGTGATTTGATTCTTCCCCTGAGCTGAGAGTTTTCCTCAGACCATTGTGATAAGTCTCTCCTTTGTTCATGAGGCCCAATGCCATCAAAATACTGTAGTTTTACCATTCAAGACCAACGAAGAGTAAAAACGTCAGCAATCCAAGAGTCACCACAATAGGTGCTAACTAGTTTCTTAAGCCCTCTACCATCTCAATAAGAATTTTAACTGCTGACACTCAGTGCCAAATATTTGCCACAGCACTTTAAGGATTTCCTTAAGAATTCTGGGCCTGGCTGTTTTCTCACTGCCCCTTATCAATCTGCTTGATTAGTGCTTTGTGGAGGAGCTACCCATCTGAAAGAACCTGCTGGTGCAAAATATGTTTTTCCCTGGAAATAACTGGTCTCTCCCTCCCAGTTCAAATAATCTACCTAAATTATCAAGTATTAATACTCTTTTTCTTTTGGTCTTTATTTAGAAGATTGGTGTTGCTTTCATGACCAGAAATATGCTGTAGGAACTTAACTCTTGTTTAAATTAATTAGCCTAGGGTAAAACTGGTTTCATCGTTTCTCTTGAAGTCACAGTTTCCAAGAACCGATGAGGTCAAGTGAAGACTTGCTGTGAACCTGAAAGAACAGAGGGTATGGGCTCTGATTCAAGTCGTGCCTCTGCTGTTTGCCAGGCAGGTGTCCTTGAGTGTTCTTTGTTCTCTCTGTGATCCTGAGTTCCCAAAACTGTAAAATGGGATCGGGCTAATAATACCTACCTCCCAGTTGCTTTTTTTAAAATTATAAAATGACATAATCAAAAGTGCTTCAATAACTACAAAATACACAGGACATTGATAACTGTCCTGCAACTTCTGTTTTTGCAGAGGAGCCTTGTGCTCCTTGGAGAGACTTCTACACACACCTCCCATTGGGCTGTCACCACCAGTGATGTGGCAGATCAGCCTGAGTTTTCACTCTCTTGTCTTTCACATGTGGTTTGGTAACTTAGCCATGGAATGGCCAGCTGTTAATTCTTTGTCACTTCTTGGTCAGTTAAGGTCCTTTCTTATCTCTATTGTTTTTTGGTGTTTATATTTGTTATTTTTTTAAACTTAGTTTTGTTAGAAATGTTATTTTAATAAGATTGAAATATAATCAGCTTTGAGCTCTATGTATTTTACTATTTGCAGGGTTCTAATGTTTTTAATTTTAAAATTTTATTTCCTTTTTTCTGTCTTTATTTTCCTTGAATTGAATATTTAATTTTTTTCCCTGAAAAGGTACATGATCTTTCTTATGCTAACTAAAAAATAAATTTAAAATCACAACTATACATAGGACACTTACATTTGCTAATAATTACTCTTTCCTAATATATACATAAGACATACAGATAACATCTCTGTCATCCTATGGGAAATTTATAGGATTTTAAAAGTGAGTTCCATAATGGCCTCTAGCAAGATGGTTGCTTAAATTTGTTTCCTACTGGAGAGCTTTAAGCTTATTTTGGGGGGGAAATAAAGGAATATTTGACAAACCCTTTTCTGTGTCTAGTTCAGTCTTTGTTGTTGAGTTTGCATTCACTAGAACATGCATTCACTTAGAATGCAAATATAGTTTATAATGCCATGAAAAATGGAAAAATGAGCTAATTCTCATTGTTTATTAGCAGGAAAATGTGATGGCAGCCTGTTTTTGTTAAGAATTTGGGTTATCTTTCATTGACTTTGTTACTACAAATGACTAAAATGTTAATTCATCTGAATGAATTTGTGCCAATTCCCACTTAGTTCAAAGTACTGAGAGGTGCCTCCTTGTGTCATCGGCACCTGTGCTCCTCAAGGGCAGACAGTCTAACTCTGTGTGTGTAGCTCCCCCTCTGTATCTAGTCCATTGGCATCATCACCACATGCCTTTCAGTTGCAACACACACAGAACTTGCCATGTGTCTTACGCTCTTGACACCTTTTGCTGAGACAGCTTCTGGATGATTAGCTACACATACAGACACACAGGAAATGGAATAGCATTCTGTCCTAGATACCCAACATCCCACCACATTGCACACACTAGAATCATTTTGTGTCTACTGTATCTTGTAAGATATTTCCTGAATCAATGAATTGCCTCCCTCTCTCCACTGCTCTAGATACATGAGGCATTAAGATGCAGAGGTAAAAGATGTCTATCTTGGAAAGGAGAGAAGCTACAAAACAGTGGGCCTCTGCAGTGAGACCCTTTCACCTTGTGAACATACCAAGACAGCCTGGACCTTCCAACTACTATAAACATTTTTCCCCTGTGGGTAGTGTTTTGCACTTGCATCCAGAGTAGCAGGCGTCTCAGAGTCGTCTGCCAGGAGAACTCGCTGCTGCTGTTATTTCTGGGAGCACTGCTGTAGGGTAAGTGGAGGCAGTCTGGCTTCCTCACCCATATATCTGGGTAACTTAGGGAAGCAGTGCCCCCATAGCCTTGGAGGGGCCTGATAACCAGTATTCTCATAGCCTTGATACTGGGTCCGATAAACTGTTCCCATAACATGAAGTGGGCTTGCATGCACAGAATTATGTTATGTTATGTTCTGGAATTTTTTCAGCTTTGTTCTCCTCTAGTATTTAAGCAAGTAAGGACTCCCTGCTGGGTGCCATGATGGGTGCCACTCTGGGGAGTAAGGGCCACCATGTGTGACATACAGGGAGACATGCAGCTTGTAGCATGTGTGGCTCACCCACCCATGAATAAATGCATGCCAGACATCCCAACAGCTCTATGAATATTATTCCATCTGTGCGAATACTATGGACCTGCCCAGCCTTTTTTTTTTCTATTTTAGATTATTCAGTACAGTTTCAATCTTTTATTCACATTCCAGCCCACCCACCAATCCCTCCCCACCTCCCTTCCATTTCCAAGCCCCGTAGTATTGTCCATGTGTCCTCTATATTTGTTCCTGTAAACCCTTCCCTTCTCCCCTGAAATTCCCTCCCCTCTCCCCTCTGGTCACTGACATCCCGTCCTCCATTTCAGTGTCCTTTGTAATAATTTACTTGTTTCTTTGTTTTGTTGTTTAGGTTCCTGTTAAAGGTGAGATCGTATTTGTCTTTCATTGCCTGGCTTATTTCACTTACCATAATGCTTTCTAGCTCCATCCATGCTGTTGCAAAGGGTATGAGCTCCTTCTTTCTTTCAGCTGCATAGAATTCCATTGTGCAGATGTACCACAGTTTTTTGATCCATTCATTTACTGATGGGCACCTGGTTGTTTCCAGCACTTAGCTATTATAAATTGTGCTGCTATGAACATTGGGGTGCATAGGTACTTTTGGATGGGTGTTTCAGGATTCTTAGAATATAGACCCAGCAGTGGAATCGCTGGATCAAAGGGCAGGTCCATTTTTAGTTTTCTGAGGAAGTTCCATACTGTTTTCCACAGTGGTCGTACCAGTCTGCAATCCCACCAACAGTGCACTAGGGT